>JANFAF010000168.1:0-99873 GCA_024663475.1 Pisolithus thermaeus
GCTTCTTGATATCTGGAAGGGAGACCAACCTGTTACTGCTGGATCCACCCAGTTCATGGACTACCTGCAGGATGGATGAGGCAACTACAAGCACAGAGGTATGTTGACTGTGCTCCCAGTCTTCTCTACCTTGTCTAGCACTAGAGATGCTAGCCTATGTGCCTGCACCTCAACATCTAGATCTGGTGTCAGGCTGACCCCTGGAGCCCTACCAACACCTTCAACAACTGGGGTGCTGACTCATGGGGCCCTGAGGTGGATCCTATCAAATCAACAGAATTCCCAAGGGCACCCCTTGAGTTGGGTGGCTGGTAGATAGTCAGCACAATGAGATCATGCAGAGTTGGCAACTTACTGGTGTATTACAAATTCTAGACATATGGGCATGCATGGCATTCAAGATATGAAAAATAACTTCATGATAATCCAGGACCATGTGGACCTCAATCTCCACTGGCAGATCCAACAAAAAATGTTTCTTGTATGTCTTGAACTTTGCAGTGATTCCTACAAAAGACCCCACACTTGGCAGGATGTCAATCTTATCCCGAGTAGTATGTGTCTGATTCACTCACAGTGCCGTGAAGGCATCTTTTTCATTTTGTTCTTTTTCAGGTGACTGTCTTGTTTGGACACTTACAAGTGTCCTTAGGACCGAGATTCGACCGGTACCATCATCCAGTAAAAACTTGCAGTCTGTTACTCGTTCCTCTACAGACACCACCTGTGCAGTAATCGAAACCTAAAATCTCCTACTGAATCTTGTACCGAGTCATGACGCAGGTAACAACCTACCAATCCGACTTTCTTCCCATCAATCAAGAAGACATCCTCGTCAGAGCTATGCTCAGCGTGGAGAATTTGAAAGATTGTAGCAGGAAGGACTGTTCTATTCGGCTCCTGAAGGGAATCAGTGCATGATACGATGACAATGGGCTCCTCGATGTGGTCACTTTCACATTCCATGTTTGAACTAGGTATCCTGAATGGCGCGAGATGAAAGATGGAATGATCAAGCGACAGTTTTACGGCAAGGAGCCATTTTGGTGCTTTACGAACAAGACACTACCGCCGGATATAACATAAAGAAATGCTAAACAGAGTACGAATAAGATGCATTATGTTGCAAGCTGATAGTGTGAGTCGTCGATCGTAGAAAAAGCCAAACCCTCATCCGAAAGCTTGTCCAGAGCATCGCTGATACGAACCGTATTTTAAGTTCACACCACACGCGGGATGAAAGTACCCACCTTATCGAAACAGCATCGCCTCCGACCGCCCGAGCGATTGCGCCTACGTGAACGCCCGCATCACTAGGAGGCTGCCTTTGCATGAAAGCAACGATGGCACGATGTAGTTGTGGCAGATGCGCATATTGGTCACTGCCGACGCTCTGGATTGGCTGCGCGGAGTAAACAGAGGAAGATTTCGGTACCACCTCTTGCGGATTTTGGCCAGGGCGCGGAGGCTACAAGAATCAATCTAAGATAGCACTTGTGTACGAAATAACCTACTGGTCCCCTTTCCGAAATCAAAGTGACGGTCATAGCTTCAAGGACATGGAAATAAATCTCAGCCGGCGAATGCACTGGACGTATGTACGTTGTGTTGATGTATTTTTTGTTGCCGAACATTTTCAAACTGCCCAAAACGCGGACATACGCTCCCTCTCTGAGACTCGGATGAAATGGTGTGTGATGACGAGCGAAAGGACCACCTTACACAATGCCGAGTTTCTCCGACGAATCTTCGACCGAAGAATCTATCCAACGCCGCGCCTCTATGCGCCCCGACCCGTCGTCGAGGACGTATTGGCTGTTAGTTGCCTGAACTTGCACTGATGCAATGTATGCTACAATCGTGACCTCGTAGAGCGCGTTAATGAAATAAATCACTCATATAAGACGGTGTGTCCTTACCTGACCAATTTCCGCGTCATCTAACATCCAGTCAGCGTCGGCATGCGCTTGATTCGCGTTTAGGAGCTGGTGGATTGTCATCGGGCGTAGGGAGTGTGATGCTTCACTTTTCTGCGCATCGCGGTCACTTCAGTGAACGCACGCAACACGGTGTTGGAGTGACGAACACGTCCGAAACCGCCTGGGCTGTTGGCGCCGCCGAGTGGTGAGCCTGCTACGTAACCGCCGCCGCCGCCGCTCCCGCTATAATAATCGTTGTCTGTCGAAACGAAGGCGTCAGTCAGTTTCGCAGAGACCTGCCTCAACGGTGTTACCCACATTGGCTCATATAGTCAGAATTACTTGGGATAGAGAGAAGTTTTCGTGCACCACAGAGCTGGAGAAAGACGCGACGTGTCACAATTTGTCACACTATAGCCTTCACGCGTCTCCGATCGAGTCAAGGCCGGCATCAATAACATTGCATGCTCGAGTTTACAGATTGAGAGGGGCTATCAGACAGTAGTATATTCAATTAGGGAAAAGATAGTCGGCGTGGTTCCCATCCTAGAACTGTGAATGTGTGCTGTGTAGCTTAGACATCCCTTTAGCAACTCCTTCCAGCACCTTCCTCCGAGAGTCCATTACGTTCTTCACTACGTTCAGGATGAAGTCATTGTCAATCTGCTCAGAAAGACACCGCTCAGGAGCTGACATCATAACACCCAAGAAGAGACCACGTACCTGACCGACAGTGACGGGCGTGCACGCTTCCGCAATAGCGCTCCGGCGGTCACTTATGTTTTCTGCCTCCGCCAACTTGAGTAGTTCAAGCGACATTTCCTTCACCACGGAGTTCGCCCTTTGCCGGATGTCCTTGATTATGCACACAAGCTATCAGAGGTGTCTCAGAATCAAGCTTGGCAGAAAAGACATAATACACTGACATTGCCGAGCTTGTGGATCTTTACAACCGATGGTGTCTTGAAGCGCAGGGTTTCGACGGCCAGTAAAATGTATGCCTAGGAGGTCGAGTTCAGCATAGCAGAATTTCATCAGAGAAGACCCAGAAACCTCTTGAGTGATGGTAGCGATGTGCAGCAAATGTAAAGGTGAACACTCGCCCTCTAGCAACCGCTTGAACTGAGAGTACATATCTAAAGAGAAGGTTGGCGACGACGCGCGGTCATAAGGGAAGCTTACCCTCAAAGAACTTGACAATCAGCTCAGGTGCTAGTTTGATCGGAGGTGCTTCCTCGTCCTTTTTCGAATTACCGTTCCCATTCAAAGCTTTGCTGTCTACGCCCCGCAATGGCAAGCCAGTCTTGAGTTCGGTCTGTTTTGCAGCCTCAGCTAATACGACATGGGGGGGTGGTCGAGTGTAGTTGTGGTGGGGCTCGAGCCAATCGCCGAGGGCAGTAGCCCACTCCATGAGTTGACGTTCTTCAGGAGTCAACTGCGGTCGCTAGTCAAGCACGCTTTTACCCACACGTTACCAGCGCACGACTCACCTCTGCAGTTTCCTCGCTCTTCCTGATCGCAAGGCGTTCCGGCAGGGGAAGCTTTGTCTCTGGATCCGGACTTACCTTCGGCCTGTCACCGATGAGCAGTTTTGCTTCTACCGTCTCATCTAGGTCACTGGCATGCTGGAATGCACGGATATAGATTTTGAGGAAACTCCACAACCACCCTTGCTAATCCAACTACGGTCAGAGGGATGGAAATTAAAGACATGTACAACAACACTCACACCGCACGACGTCCCGAGCATCAAGGTTTGTTCGTTGAACGTCGGTTGGCACGCAGGTTGATAATTGGGCAAGATAACGAAATCGCGGTTGTCGTGGTGTACTGTATAAGGGAACTCAGCCAACTGTCCAGCCAAAGCGAAACAAGCATACAGCGATCAAAGATAAATTTGAGCTCTATCAGCTCCATGTCTATGATATCGGTGTGGAGGTGCTCGTGTGTCAAGCGCATGCGGACGTGCTCCATCTTAACAACGTCCCGTTGGAGGGAATTTTCCAGTCTATCCTCGAATTCGATGAATTCGGGTATCTGCAATACGGATCGAATTACGTGGCTTTCGGAAAACGTGCTGACCCTCACCTGGGTGTATCTTTCAGCGGTGAAAGCACGAACAACAAAGCCCGATGTCTGCGAACGGGATGAGGGTTAAAGCATGACGACCAAGAAAATCATTACCTCCTGAGCATTAACTAGGTATATTTGGCTAGACTCCAAGCATTCCGTGGGATAAGTCAAGTCCCCAGTTGCGGCCAGCGAGAACGTCAATGCCCGAGTGAGAACGAGATGAGAGAGGGTGTCGTTCTGGACCCGTTTAATGTTCATCGCACGATAATGATCCAATGCGAGGCTCGGAGCACCTAGCATTACGTAGGAATCGTGAATGCAGTGTTTCGACATTGCACGTAATGCGCACCTAATATGCGATATAGTCGAATGAGCATTATACGCATCAAGAAGGACATTCGGCTTTTGGTCAAGCCAAACTCTAAAATAGTGACTGCATTGTATAGAGCCTCTTCGGAACCATTGAGGGTCCACACATTGACGAAAGCATGGGCGGAGAGAAGTGCAAGATCATCGCACGGCTGGAGCTCCGTAACAGGAAGATCCTTGCCAAGGGAAAGGCCCCCCATGTACTCTGATAAGTAATTTACCGCACGGGCAGTCTCGGCTTCCACAGTCATGCTCGTGTCGGACAAACCATGGCGTTGAAGCTTGCGGACGTTAATTATTCTTTGCAGATCCGCTATGGATGCCTACGGCAATATTCAGAACCCTTAACCACGACCATGACGCTTACTCACAGAAGAAAGGTTTTGGTTGGCAAGGATTGCTTCCCATTGTTCAGATGACGCAATCTCCGGGTCAAGGTAGGCCCTTAAGTCTTCGAAACAGCAAGCTTTGTCGCCAAATTGAGCGAAGTAGTCCGCCATCGACTCGACGAGGACACTCAATTCTGCACCACAGTATGCGTGAGCTTAGAGGCGAAGGGGATCGGAAACACGTACCATACAAGCCATGCTTGTAAGCGCGGTGTTTGAGTTCAGTAAGTGCTAACGGGGCAGCTCGATTTTTGATCCCATCCTTTTGGGCGATATCCGCCAGGAACTCGCCAGTCTCCACCAGGCTTTCCCTACACTCTCGTTTGCTTTCCTCCGAGACCTCACCCTGGGAGGATGCAATGGGAGCGAACGCCGCGTCCAGAACGGACAAAAACTCCAGCCAGTTCCGATCACTAGATCAATCTCGTCAGCCCCCTCGGAAGGCGATGCGTTTCTGTCGTTGGAAACCACAGACCCTTCTGATATCCGGTCTCGTGCACGTTTCCCTTCTTCTCTATATAAACCCCGCTTCCGCCAAATATCTCGGCGAGTCTGTGAACACGCCAGACTGGTCGAACAAATTGCCTTTCCAACTTCGCTCTCCAAAAGGCCATTTGCTTCGTCATAGAGATCCAGCTCTTTTAGGATATTCATGTGCAGGTGGAAGCGGTCTGCACTGAGGTAAGATGGGGTCGACGAAGAAATCACTAGTCTGTGTGCCAGCTTGTACAACACTGTCCGCATATTGCCTGGAGTTGATGGATCATTGGCCTACTTCCTGTCACGTCAGCCCGGCAGCGGTGGAGTGGAGAAGACGTGACGACCTGCAAGATAGCGGAGATCACGCTCCAATACAGATACCGATCCTCCTGGAACTGTTTGTGCATCTTGGAGGAAATCTAGAGGGGCGGGGCAACACATCGATTAGCATTCTATGATGAACGGCGCTGTGTGCATACTTGTTGTGCAGCTTTCCAGTTTCCGTTCCGGATATTAGCAAAGAACGCCTGGGCACCGTATTCCTCATTTTGAGGCTGAACCTTGTATGCTTCTTCGCACATGGTTACGAGGTCCGCGTCTAGACGATATCAATTTATGAACGCATATAGTATGTCGGGGAACGAAGACACATACTCCTTCCGAGACCCTTGAGGACGTGCATCATAGCTGACATGGTCGGCTCGTCTAATGGCTTCGCGGCCAGGATCTCGTCGCATAAGGCGAGAGATTCCTCTACTTTTTGGACGCGCACAAGTGCAAGAGCTTTCAGAGCCTGAAGCAGGCTCGGGTTGGTCCGGCTAGTTGTCCGCGAAGATGTTTGCGCACACACCTTGGCCAAGAGATTATTAGGATACTTTTTGAGCAACTTGTTGCACGACAAGATGGCGGACTTATTGGAGCCATTGTCCAAAGATTCTGGAGGGAAGTTAAACGAGGGTGGTCAAACGGTGTACGGAATCAAGAAGCGAACCGTAGATGGGACGGAACTGGCGCTCGAGGGTGACGGCGGACATTCGTGAACGACGTGAATGACGCTACGGAGGATATCGGATGGCAAGAACGAGCAGGATGGAAAGACCTGATGTACAGACTGTGTAGATGGCGCTGACGCGTGAATTTTTATGCAATTTCGACGGTCCGGTTCAACACGTTGCAACAAACTTGTAACCGGCCGTGTCGACCAGTTTCATCAGTTCACCATGCCGCCCCCGGTGCTCTTGCCACGGTGGGTATCTATGATCTAATACCTGACGCGCGGCTTAACTTTCGATGACTGTGAACAGCGGTGTCGATCCCCTACTGGGCATCTTCACCGGTTGCCTGGCGTACTATCTCTACGAGACCAATCCCCGGACGTCACTCCCAGCTGACCAGCGTCTGGCCACCCTCATTCAGTGGAAGTGGGCCAAGTGGCAGCTCGAGAGAAACAACAAGCTGGCTGCTCTCGAAAGAGAAGGCGAAACTACTTTTCCGAAGTGAAGGGCGGCTAAACTTACGGCTACACACCGATACGCTGGTTTCGAGAGGGATAACATCACATGGGTTGTCAGCTGTACATTGCCAGTGTGTATATACAGATGCCCGGACTGCAATCGAGCGCGGAGGAATTACTTACTGTTACACGCGTGAAATAAAATACGGCCGACCACGCATGGCAACTGGTGTGCTCACGTGAGATAGTCCCGGTATGGCAAGTGTCGTTTCCAAGAATGGAAAGACCAACCAGGTGACCTGTGGATGGTCCGTGCGCGGCTGTCAGACGTATATAAACCCTCGAGCGACATGATAGTTTCTTCATACTTACCTTGATGGCACAAGCCCCTTCATGGATCCGGGTTTGTGGGCCGTGGGGACCATCCATTGCACGGCGACCCTGTCCTCAGAGGGTACCTATGGTTTGTATGGGCTTCGGCTCATGCACCGTCTCAATATTTTCCAGTCCTGCCATGGCCACTCTGGCTGGGCAGGCCCCTCTCTTTTTTGCTTTTTCATTCTCTTAACCCTAACCCTAGTTTCATGACATAGTAGGATAGAGCTGTATGTCAGTTTCTCTTTAAGACCAAAGGTCCACAAAGTTACAGTAATAGTTCATATTCATGTCAATTACATTTATTCAACATGTCTGCCAACGTTTGCATGGTCCGGTGAAATGTCTCCCTCTCGTGTTCGTCAAATCCCTCTTCCGCAGTTTGTGTAGATTGTCTAAGAGCAATTCCAACAATGACACTGCGACGATCAGAGCCCCCCAGTGCTTGGCCTCCAGCACACCAGACAAGTGTAGCAACTTGTGCAGCATAGAGCGAGTGCAGCGACCGCAGATGCTCTGAAGAGGCACTCCCAAAAAGTGGCATGAGCTGTAGGGCTGGTGGCGGAGCCGGTAATGCAAGTCTCGATGAGTCGGATGCACCACTAGAAGCGAGAAGCACTGTGGATGGCATCGACACTTGGATCTTTCGAGGAGAATCAGTCAAGGATGGCTTGTGAATGTAGAACGTTACGGGTGCACCAAGCTGCCGACTTTCCCAAGCTGTGTGATCTGCACGAAGATCCGGTCTCCAAATGGTTGAATGAGCAGATCGGTTTGAATCCCGTTGATCTCGACGCAAGCTTGCGAGGAATTGAGCATGACACTCTAGCAAACGTAGCATTCGAGTTGCTTGAGGGCAACTATTAGTACTATCAAGAGCTGCTAATATCCCCGCGTCACGTGTTCGACTTGTCAATAGGCGCACGGACACCGCTGGTGTGCTCCCCATGGCCCTCAGATGGGCATGTTGGGCGCCGATGTAAACAGCTCCCCTGTCAAGGGAAAGGCGAAGGACGACGGTAGATGGCGTTCAAGTTGGTGGGATTTTCATCCCTTGGTTGAAAACATACAACGGTATGCTTCCCGAGGCCGTCTCTCATCTCAATATTTATTCATCCTGTTTGTGCCAGCCCAGTCGCTTGGTCGACTTCTTCTGTCATTTTCACCGCGCACTCGTCGCAACCTCTCCTACTCGGTCGCCTATTTCCATCATCGAAGCAGTTTGTGGTCCCATCTCCTGAACCCGTCCTTCGATCGCTGCCGTCTTTCGAACCACCAAGTGTCATAAGTGTCGCTCCTAATGACCAATGGTTGTTTGCTTTCTATCCTGGCCTTGAAGGCGACGGCATTGCCTGCCTCTGGAAACGCGGGTATCAAGTAGATAGCTGGACAGTTAAGGAATGTTGGCCCATGGGTCCGGGAGCCGGAGTGATCACTGCTGCTTGGGCCGGAGTTGAACGAGAGGTATGCTATTGCCGCATAACTAGGAGCCTTAAATGACAATAGGAGTAGTGGATAACATCCAGTGATGGCTCTTGTTCACGTCTCCCTTTATGCGGCCCACTGACACCTGTGTCGAGTCCTACCTTACTTCTGGTCACTCAATCCCACGAACTCCACGTCTGCTACGCACGCCCCTACTCACCCTCGCTAAGCTTCCTCTGTTGTTCTTTGGTTCAGCCGTACTTCATTACAGAGGGCCACAGTCGGGCTGCATTCCATGACGTACCTTCCGGACCAAAGTCTTCCAGGCTCTGTATTAAGGCTGCTATCGGACTCATGTATGCTGGTGCGTGTCTCTTCTCCATGTTGACGATCTGCCGTTGACTCGGCTCAAGATTCATCATTGCTGGTGGCCATGAGGTCCCGGCGATATCCCACCACTGACAGTTTGGCGCCCGTTACACACAATGATAGCGACCTTGGTCTTACTCTGGATGCATCACATGAAGTTACTTCAGAAGAACAATCGCCACCCTTGGATTGGGGTGCACTAGCAGAGGAACAGACCATCGAACTTTGCGAAGTTAAGCTACGTTTTGACGGATCGGCCATTAGTATGCGTCCATTTCTTCCTGATTGGTTGACCCTCATACACTCAACTAGGCCTCATAAGTTACCCACTAACACCTATTTACCATTCCTCACTTCACCTCACTAACCTTGAGTTCACGTGCGCTCCGCTTCCGAAGCCCGATCCCAGTGCGTCTCCAAAATCCTCGCCGAGGAAGGACAAGCAGCCGGCGCGCCCTATAACGGATACCGCGGCAATATATCTTGTCGTGTCCTTCTTCGATTACGATGATTGTCAGTTGCCTTCCCACTGACATGTACTGCGCTTACTCCCTCCATAGACAATTCAATCCCGAAATCAGAAATGATGTCTTACTCCGTATCCCGAATTCCACCTTCACCTACGGTCAAAAGTTATTGGGTACTGCTTTCTTCTTATTCTCATCGATTACTAACACCATCGGCAGTCGATCCGCCACACCGGAGAACGCTCCTTCCTTCCCCGTGTTGTACTGTCTTTTGCGCCGGGGTGGTCACCATGTAATCCCAGGAAAAGTTCCATTATCGTGATGTTGGCCGATATCGCGGGTTCGAGATCTCGAGGAGGTTCCAAGGCTAAGGAGGTTCCAGTTGGTTCTTTTACTGTCCTGCAGCTGTGCGTCCTGCGACCTTTGGCAAGCCGTTTGCTAATTAGGATGTAGACCTGACCTATCCGACGACGAGGGTTGGGACCGCCCCCGCATAATGTCGCCTGTTAGCAGAGCGGGAATGGACTGTAAGCCTTCTTGGCCCTCCGTACACAATTTTTTTAAATCTTCTGAAAGGGCCAGTGAGTATCGCCATGTCCGTGAATCGCACACTTTTGTGTGCAGTATCCATGACTCGGGTCTCCATACACTGTCTTCCCAGGCCGTATGCCAGCAATGCAGATTTAACCGGTACGTACGGAGCTGGTGTTCATATAGCGTGCTTTCTGACGTGACAAGGCCTCGGCTCTCTTTCCCCACTTGCCATGACTCTGACGTCCGCGATGGTGTCACGCAAATCTATCGCGGATGTCGCTCACATACTATGCACATCTTCAACAAGCGCGGAGAGTGTCATCGAGACGTTTTCTGGTCTTTTGTTGGCTCAAGAGGTTAACGCTCGCAGCGGTGGCGCCGCATCGTTCACTTTCATGGAAGTCATCGGGGTGGAACTTGAGGTATACAAGTGTGTACTCTCTTCTTTCTTCAGACTTTCCCTTCCAAATTGTGAGGACCAGAGCAAGAGCGGCTTCAACAACAGATGAGGATGTGAAGGAATATCTCACTTCACTCTGGAAGAATGCTCACACCGTCTGTTCTGTGGCATCAACACTTTCTGCCTTCGAGAGTTGCAAGGATGAGGAAGGCTATGATTTAGGTAAATTGCGTTCTTTTTATTCGGGCTTGTAGTCTTAACCCTTGAGTCAGATGTTGTTTGGCAACTCGTCAGCTTGTCCGAATGGGCGGTTACTTTTCTGGAGAACATCATGAAAGAGTGTTTGTTACTCTCCGACATGACAGACATCGTTTCCAAGGAGGAAATCCAATTGAAACCCGAGCCCATGGATGATAACCCCTTTTTGCTACAAAGTAAGCCAACCAGTTTTCTTTCGCGCAAGGCTCCTCCTTTGACAATCACTTATTACAGGTACCACTCTTGTTGATGCTAAATCGCCATTCGATAATCCCGCTTTGCTTCACCTCGTGCATCCCTTACTGCTAGCGAATCTTATCAACATGATTTCCCATGTAAATCAAATTTACCAGTGGTTGAACTCCGTGACGGCGAAGGGAGAGAGCGCCCAGATGGCCCGAGATGCCCTTCTTGATGTCGTTGATTATTCTGGATTGAATTTGGAGGCATTAGAGGATATATTCAAGAATGTGCTCAAGGAAGTGAGCACTATGCCAGGTAGGTCACCTCATGCTTCTGAATTAGAAAAAATCTTGATCACACCGGCAATCAGGAGAACAAACGCGACCGTCGCTAGCAAGATGTCACCCGGTGCCCGCACAACACTACAGACTCCAAACAATCATCCAGACGCTATCTTCATCCGCGGCAATTAACAAACCCCGTCTCTTCATTAAGCCCTCCGACCTTGTCGACGGCTTTACCAACCTGTCTGTCACCACACCTTCGTGGAAGGAGCAAGGCAGAGATGTCGTCACAAAGGGTCAGTTACTCCGTAGAGGGATCGGAGTTACGTGTCTCAGATGTGGACAAGAATCCGAGGTTGGTGGAGAGTTGGGAGTGCCTGTGCATGTCTTATCAATGTGGAGATCATGGGAGAGCATGTGGATGACCCGGTGTGTGTGTGGAGGGTCGTGGGTTGGAGGGAAGATGTGATAACTTGTTGTACATATTTCTTACACATCTACTTAGAATGTTTTCCTGGATAGAACCTGAATCTGACACTAGTATGCTTACAGCGTGGAAAGGCGCTTTTTGTATATGGGACGGGACTGTCTTGCTAAGGTCTTACAGTGCTCACTCGCAATTGGATACACGACAATCGGGGTAGCAGTCTGTCACTACGAAAATCCGAATAGTTGAATCCTATTACAGTGGATATATCTCCGGAGCATGGACTTCAGGCTTGGTCATCACAACCAACTCGAACAGATGATTCCCATCAAAGCGCCTACTTGAATGCTTGTCCGTCGTGCAACGACCTATAGACTGTACACGAACCACGCGCTGCGATCTCCCAAATGCTCGGGTTCATCGTGCTTGCCCATAGAGAGCCTCGTCTCTGCCTTTGCACGGTTCTCTCGCGAAAGATAGAACAGATTTAGGGATGGGACCACGACTAAACCGATGGACATGACGATGAATGTGATCGTGGCTGAGGTGTATTCTGGAGCAGGTGACAGGGAGCCAAGTAACCAGGTGGCGAGGATGCCACCTGAATTGCTTGCAACAAAGGCGAAGGCAATGCTACTGGCTCGCCGGATGTGCGGCGCGCTGTTGTTGGCAACCCAAGTGATGGCAGCTGGAGCACTAGCATATGCACCGGTAACAGAAAAGAAAAGTGAAGCATATTGGACGTGTTGGGAAGTGGTCGCTAAGTGTCAGGTCAGTATATTGAGATGAACATCGAAAGGTGTTAGAAAATAACTATACCATAGAACATGGAAAACCCTATTATGCACCAGATCCCGAAAAATATCACCGTAAGTCCACGGCAGCCATACCGATCGGAAACGAATGCGGAAATTATGGAAGCTTTATGTTGACAATACATTGGCAATTAACAACCGGCAGCACCGTAGACGGCTCTATGCTCACCCAAAAATGCAAGGACGAAAGGAGGAACACTCATAAGCTGCGCCTTATTGCCTGTGTACCCTAGACCAGCAACGATCGTTGGTTCAAAACTGCGCATCTAAAGTCAGACAGGCAGATAACACCAGCGAGCACAGAGACTGACAATGCAAGGCCAAACAGCAATGTTCCTGGTTCTGACATCTAGCACTGGAAAAACAGATGATGACCACCGACGCACCACCAAAAAATACAACAACACAGAGCATTAAGACCTGTGGAGAACGAATTGCTCTCAACACCTCTATCCAGCTAAGGGCATCTTTCCTGTCATCATCGGAAATGGCGCTGCTGCCCTTGAGTTTCGAGACAACATAGGATCTCTCCTCCGGTGATAAAAAGCGCGCAGTCTCGGGAGACCGAGGCAGAACGAAAAATGAGAAGATACCGAATACGAACGTTAACAATCCCTCCTGGAAGCTTCGTGTATATCATGCTCGATGAGATTGAAGGGGAGGACATACAAGAATGAATATCCAAGCCCACCCTGGTTTACCACCTATTCCATCCATATCCATTATAGCGGCAGCCAGTAAGCCAGAGAAGGCCCCCGTCAATGATGCTGAGGCAAAGAAAGCAGTTATCCTGGAGCGGAGCATCATGAACAAATGGCCGTTTCGATGACATAATCCCTAGTCTGACCTGATCTGCAATCTTTCTCTGGGGTAGAAGGAAGAAAGGTAAAGGACGAGTCCTGGGAAGAGGCCGCCTGTGACCGGACATAGCGGTTCGTAAGAGACTTTTCATCTTGCACATTTCTGACTTTACCTTCTGCCAAGCCCAGAAAGAATCGACATAGAAGTAGCCCAGTGTAACTAGTGACAAGGCCTAAACAGAATCACAACGACAGGACGCCAATTACCAGCAAGCACCACGTACCTTGTGTTGTAGCAACTATCCCCCACAGGGTGACCATAACAGGTAACATGAGATTTGGTCCGATACGCTACAGAAAAGGTCGGGACAACACGCGGTCGGAAAGGTGAACTAACTTTCAAGATCAGATTCGAAGGTAACTCCATGGCAATGTAGGGGCTATGCAATTTCAATAGAAATGTCCCAGCTTCCCATGAACGTGCTTACACGTAAGTGAGTGTTAAAGCCACGGTGTACTGCAATGCGGTCAAACAGAGAAGTCGCTCAATGTCAAAACTTACCTGGTAGTTTGTGATTTTCAATGCTGTCTGCATACCAGCAACACGGGCGTTTCCAATGTTACTCCTGTCCTGATTGTCCGGGATGCTAAACTGAGGTCGAAATGTACGACACGCATAGCGAGACGTACGAAGAAAGAAATCAAGTAAAGTGCAGTGCACATGGGGAGAACCCATCTGTCCAGCTTCTTCCAGACGACATCCTCCAGGACGGCAGAATCCTGCTCAGAGAGATTATCCTGATTGGATTTGTCGAGTGTGTCCATAGTAGTTTGGGAATGAGAAGCTTCGTCCTCAGGGCGTTTAAGAAGCTGAGAAAATCGAGGTGATTGGGCGGCGGTCAAACCCCCGCTCTATGGAATGGTTGCCGAACACGTTTTCAGACTTAGAACTTTCGCAGATAAGTTTGCCATGCGAACACCTAACCATGTCGTAAGAAGCGCATCGTAAGGCTGCATTCATTCGTCCGAGAACCGTAAGAGTTCAAGCACGACCACCTCCCTTCCGAGATAATTCGGTTTGCTTGCGGGTGGCTTAGTGCTCGTGTCCTTATCGGCGCATCGAGGGAAGCGCGGCAAGGGAGAACAGAGTGGCTTCACTGGGTGATAGTACGTGCTGCACCTGCAGAATGCCCCAAAAGATGTACTTAGCAAGCAAGAAATTTGAGATTTTGGATGCTCATATTCACTGGGACTCCATCATATGTGGGATGTGTATGCGTTATACTTCCGTATAACTTTGGCGCTTGTTGATTCTGTAATACAGAGATCATCACAAATCCCACGCAAGTCCAAGGTTTTTCCTCTTTTCCCCGACGTTACGTCCAAAGACGAAGGCCAGCAGTTCCCTGCGGATATTGAAATCGCAAACTCACGTCTGTAGATAGTAACTTCGGGGCCATTCAGAGCTCGCGCTCAACTGTTAGTCCCGGTCAGCGCTCAGCTTTGCGAGGGCAGCGGTCACCAAGTGCGCTCACCCTCGATGCAGGATGTTCACGGATGAACCTGGCAGCCCTCCTCGACTTCCACGCCTGTTACTCGCGAAAATCACATCGAGAGGACTTCAGTCAGTAGCATTGTGTACGGGACACAGGCTACCCTTGTTGAGGATGGTAACCACTCCACGGGCCAGTGAGGATCGCCATGCCCGTGAACCGCGCACTTTTGTGTGTATTATCCGTGACTCGGATCTCCAGTCTTCTCAGGCTGCTTCAGCAATGTAGTCGATTCGATAGCGTGCGCACAGCTAGTGTTCTTGTTGCACGCCTCCTAACATGATAAAGAACCAAAATGATAGGTCACTTGGACAAGCCGGATAGTTGTATCATACTAGGACTGTAAACATAAACGTAACACGGAAACTTTGAGTCTGATCCTCATTTCAGGGATCACTCTAGTCAATTTATTGTGCTATTCCGACCGCATTCATTCGTGGAAGCCAGCTCGAATGATCTTCCTCCACACCACGACCTATAAAGTGTAAACGAACCATGCACTGCGATCTCCTAAATGTTCTGGCTCATCATGTTTGGCCGCAGACAGCCTTGTCTCTGCCTTCGCACGGTTCTCCCGCAAGAGGTAGAGCAAATTTAGAGACGAAAACACGACCATGCCAATGGACATGATGATGAACGTGATCGTAGCTGCTGTGTAATTTGGACCGGGCGACAAGGAGCCAAGCAACCAGGTCGCGAGAATACCACCTGAACAGCTTGTAATAAAGCCGAAGGCGATGCCGCTTGCCTGCCGAATGTGAGGCGCACTGTTATTGACAATCCAAGTGATGACAGCGGGAGCAACCGCATATGCACCTGCCACGGAGAAGAAAAGTGAAGCATATTGGGCATGTTGGGAAGTGGTTGCTGAAGTGTCGAGTCAGTAGACTGAAGGGGTATGATGCATTTGACTATACCGTAGAACATGGAGAATCCTATTATGCACCAGAACGAGAAAAATATCACCGTAAGACCACGGCAACCGTACCGGTCGGAGATGAATGCAGAAATCATGGAGGCTGTGCGTTGGCAATAAATTGGCAGTCAGCAACGTACAGCATCATAGACTAATCCATGCTCACCCAAAAACGCAAGGACGAAAGGGGGAACGCTCATAAGCTGCGCTTGACGACCTGCATACCCCAGGCCAGCAACGATTGTCGGCTCAAAGCTGTACATCTAAAGTCAAGCGGAAAGATGCTATTAACTATGAAGACTGACAATGCAAGGCCAACCAGTTGTGTTCCTAGTTCTGATATGAGCACGAGAGGAGACAAAATGGCACTCGCGTACCATTGAGAAATGCGACAATACTGAGCAGTAAGACTTGCGGTGAACAAAATGCTCTCCATACTTCCATCCAGCTGAAGACATCCTTTCTGTCATCATCAGACATGGCCTTGCTGCTTTTGAGTTTCGAGACAACATAACATCTCTCCTCCGATGACAAGAAGCGTGCAGTCTCTGGAGATCGAGGCAGAACGGAAAACGAGAGGATACCGAATGCGAACGTAAATAATCCCTCCTAGAAACTCCATGCATATCATGTTTGGTGAAATGGAAGGGGAGGACATACGAGAATGAATATCCAAGCCCACCCTGGTTTACCACCTATTCCATCCATTTTCGTTATAGCGGCAGCTAGCAAGCCAGAGAAGGCCCCTGTCAATGACGCCGAGGCAAAGAAAGCAGTTATTCTGGTAAAGAACGTCATGAACAAGGGTATCGTGGAGTTATGATCGCCATTCTAACCTGATCTGCAGTCTTTCTCTGGGGTAGAAGGAAGAAAGGTAAAGGGCAAGTCCCGGAAAGAGGCCACCTGTTACGGGACATGGGAGTTCAGAAACCCGATGTCTTGTACGCTATCCAATCTACCTTGTGCAAAACCCAGAAAGAATCGACATAAAAGTAGTCCAGTGTAATCAGTGACAAGTCCTAAACAAAATCATAGTTACAAGATGCTGGTTATCTGAAAATCTCACATGCCTTGCATTGCGGCAATTATGCCCCACAAGGTAACCATAGCAGGTAACAAACGATCTGGACCAACACGCTACAGATACCAAAGTCAGAACAGTAGGAAGTCAAAGGACGACTAACTTTCAAAATCAGGTTTGAGGGTAATTCCATAGCAATGTAAGGGCTACGGAATTTCAACAAAAAATTCGTAAGTCCTCGTGAAGACGCTTACACCAAAGTGAGCGTTAAAGCTACAGTGTACTGTAACGGGGTCAAACGGAGGAATCAGTGTTGCCGGTTACCGTCAAAGCTTACCTGGTAGTTTGAAATCTTCAACGCTGTCTGCATACCGGCGACCCGCGCATTTCCGATGTTGTTGATGTCCTGATTGTTGGGGATACTAGACTGAGAAAGAGCTTAAGCTGTACAACACACGTAACGAGACGTACGAAAAAAGACAGCAAGTAAATCACGGTGCACATAGGGAGAACCCAACTATCAAACTTTTTCCAGACGACAGCCTCCAAAGTGGCAAAATGCTGTTCAGAAGCGTCGCCTCGACCGGGTTTGTTGAGTGCGTCCATGTGGATTGGGAACGAGAGAGATGGGTCTCTCAGCTTCGTCTCGAAGCCGCCCATCATGATGGAGAAGCTGTCGAAGTAGGGCAGTTACATAAATTCCACACGTATACCGTGACCCTTCGCTATCTTTCCAATACAGTGTGATAAGGTTAGAACGTTTCGTCCCGTCTTCTCCGGAAGAGTTTGAGCATCCTGTTGTCGTGAGCCCATTCAAAACGCCCACGCAATAGTAAAAACCGAGCATTGAATTCAGGATCGTAAAAATTCTTGTCACCTTCCTGTCATAATTCGGCCCGCCCACGGGAAGCTTGAAACATGATATTGCCTGCCTTTACAACCGTACATCCTGCAGGTGATGCGCACAGGCAAATTATCGCGAAGTGCACAATAGCTGCGCAACAACAAGACTTCTTGTGCTCGGTGTTCGAGAGTCCGATAGAAATAACTCTTGGCTACCAGCCATCGCACAAAAAAAGAGGAAGGGTCGATTTATCTGGAGAAATTTTTTCTGAGTCGTCGGTACACATTGGCCCTGAGTTGGGAAGGGGAGTGCAAGCATTGGCTTGATTATGCATTGCAATAAACCGGACTACCAAAAATGCTGAATACTCCCTAGGTCCACGCCTTTTCCCCCATCAACCGTGCCTAAAGAGAAAAAGCCAGCCATTCCCCGTATACAAGCCCTGGGGATGGTTCACGATTTGAGTGGACTTCTATCCACTTCTGAAACTTAACTCGGTTAAAACAGCGTTGCATGCCGAAAGCAACCCCCTTCACCTACCCTCGCCTGGCTTCTTTGCAGTCTATAGACCAATGATCAGGGCCAACGCTTGAGTTAGTCCTTAAAAATAATTCGTTTGCAAGTCTCCGCTTTTCATCGAAAGAGAGACCCTGAGCAAGGCAGACGCCATGGAAAACAGTAATGTATACATCAAGATAGGTCAAGAAGGGATGCTCGGTCTACTCGCAGACGGTGTACTAGAAACTGCTCTCCGGAATCCCAAGCTTAGCTGTCATCGAACTAAGCGTTAAGTGGGCGATGTGGGCAAGGGCGTAAAGCAATTGAAGGAGTTCTTGGAAATACGTGACTGCGTTCCTTGGTTGCGAAAAGGATTCTTACGATAGTGAAGGCGCACGAGTACGGATTGTCCCGTGGCGACGACACGTTAATAAGAACGTAGTGGAGTCAATTCTTGGAGCTTCAGAGCTGTTCATTAGTCACTCCTCAGTTTCTCCGCACGGAAAATGGACAGAATACACCTTTACGACTAAGCTCATAGTGGTATGCAGTTGCCTCGCCCTGTGGAGAAAGGGAAGGTCACCGTGCATTCGGCAGAGCTAGTGGGTTGGCTTGGAAGTGATCACAACTATCGCTGACATGAAATTAGCTCACCACTGAGGGTAGAGAAACCTTGGCCCAAAGCTTTAGGATCTGTAGAAAAGGACTGTGATCAAAAATAAACCCGAGTCGGCTAGTGATTGACCTCCAGCGGCATTTATCATGCTAAACTTGAAGGTATCTGGAGAAGTATATGTACTCTCCATTGTTCTGTCATGGCCTGGAACACGCATCGAGTTCCGCCGCCCATGTCATTACTCGCATACCGTTACACTAAGGACGTTTTATAGCAGAAACGCGGAGGGAAGGCGAAATATTAGCAGTACCGCCTCAGTCGAACTGAGGACTCCGACGGCGGAGAGCAATGGCAATGGCGTTCAAATACGTGAAGAAAATATCTGTGGGTATCAGAGAGGAGATAGGGAAAGCAGGCACGACTCGATCTCTGGTATCCCAGAAATCTTCGTTTATTTGCACATCTACCGAGACGTTTCTCAGTTGTGGATGTACTAAGTTGAATTTGACACTGGTACATGGCGCGGTAAGGTACTTTTCCAACACGGATCCCCACGCGGGATAGTCTGTAAGGTCTTGCAAAAGTCGTACCGTGTCCAAACATCGCCCACCATTACATGCACAACGAGTATGACAGGATGTCATCAGGATAATCCAGATAGTCGGTGTATTCTATTACTGTGAAAATGTATGCGATACATGGATTTTATGGTTGATCTTCAGCAAGCGCTTCAACTAACTTTCTTGCGGTCCCGAGCAGATGATTTTCATCGAAGCCCGCCTGGTTACAAAGTGTACACGAACCACGCGCTGCGGTCTCCCAGATGTTCAGGTTCGTCATGCTTCGTCATAGAAAGCCTTATCTGCGCTTTCGCACGATTCTCTCGCACAAGATACAACAGATTCAGAGACGAGACCACGACCAAGCCAATGGACATCGCGATGAATGTGATCGTGGCTGCCGTGTAATTTGGGGCAGGTGATAGGGAGCCAAGCAACCAGATCGCAAGAATCCCACCTGCGTTGCTTGCAACGGACACGAAGGCGACACTACTCGCTCGACGGACGTGAGGTGCGCTGTTATTGGCGACCCAGGTAATTTCGGCTGGAGCACTGGCATATGCACCAGTCACAGAAAACAGAAGTGACGCATATTTGACGTGTTGAGAGGTAGTCGCTGAGCTGTGGGGTCAGTATGTTGAGAAACATGATGCATACACGTAACCATACCATAGAACATAGAAAACCCTACTATGCACCAGATCGCGAAGAATATCACCGTAAGTCCACGGCAGCCGTACCGGTCGGAAATGAACGCAGAAATTATGGAGGCTGAACGTCGACAATTGGCAACATACAGCACCATAGGCTAATCTATGCTTACCCAAAAATGCAAGGATGAAAGGGGGAACGCTCATAAGCTGCGCCTGATTACCTGTGTACCCCAGGCCGGCAACGATCGTTGGTTCAAAGCTACACGATCAAAGTCAGGCAGTTAGACACCACGGAGCACGGAGACTGACAATGCAAGCCCGAAAAGTAGTGTTCCTGTTTCTGACGTGTAGCACGGAAAAAAATAAAGGAAGACAGCTGACGCACCACCAAAAAATACTACGATACAGAGCATGAAGACTTGTGGAGAACGAATTGCTCTCAAGACCTCCATCCAGCTGAAACCATCTGTCCTCTCATCCTCGGAGATGGCTTTACTGCTCTTGAGTTTCGAGACAACATAGCACCTCTCCTGCGGTGATAAAAAGTGCGCAGTCTCTGGAGATCGAGGCAGAACGAGAAATGAGAAGATACCGAATATGACGGTGAACGATCCTTCCTGAAAGTTCCACGCGTAAGATGTTGCACGAAACGGAACGAGACAACGTACAAGAATGAATATCCAAGCCCACCCTGGTTTACCACCTACTCCGTCCATTTTCGTTATAGCGGCAGCCAGCAAGCCAGAGAAGGCTCCTGTTAATGAAGTTGATGCAAAGAAAGCAGTTATCCTGGAGAAGAACGTCATGGGCGAGGCTATTGGGATGTCATAATCTCTGGTCTAACCTGATCTGCAATCTTTCTCTGGGGTAAAAGGAAGAAAGGTAAAGGACAAGTCCTGGAAAGAGGCCACCTGTTTCAGGAGAAGACAGTCGTCAGAGACCCTATAGGTTGTACGTTCTCATTCTACCTTGTGTCAAACCAAGAAAGAATCGACAGAAAAGTAGTCCAGTGTAACCAGTGACCAGTCCTAAGTAGAATTAGACACGATGACGGGATGTCGATTATCTGAAAATCCCGCATACCTTGCATTGCGGCAACTATACCCCACATAGTGACCATAGCAGGTAGTAGGCGATCTGGTCCAACACGCTGCAGATACTGAGGTTAGAACAGCACATGTCAAAAGTGTAGACTAACTTTTAATATGAGGTTCGAAGGTAACTCCATAGAGAAGTAGGGGCTACGAAATTCAGCAAAACAATCCAGAACATTCCTTGAACGCGCTTACACCAAAGTAAGCGTTAAAGCCATGGTGTACTGGGACAGGGTCAAACAGAGAAGTCACTGAACGTCAGAGCTTACCTGACTGTCTGAAATTTTCAGTGCCGTTTGCATACCAGCTATGCGCGCATTTCCAATGTTGTTCATATCCTGAGATGGTAATGGTAATCTGAGCGGGGACGTTAAAATGTACGACACGCACGACGAAACGTACGAAGAGAGAAATCAGATACATCGCGGTGCACATGGGGAGAACCCATCTATCAAATTTCCTCCAGACATCCTTCAGGGCTGCAGAATCCCGTTCAGAGGAGTCATCCCTGTCGGGTTTGTTGAGTGCGTCCATGTACACTGGGACTAAGAAATAAAGCCCTCTCAGCTTGGTCCTCAAGTCGCTCATTATGCGTCATGATAAAGCTTTCGCAATCTAGGCACAGCGGTCAAATTCCGCACGTACATCGTAACTTTTTCTTTCTCTCTTTGCAACACCGTGCAATAAGGTGAACCGCTTTACCCCGCCTCCTCCGGGAGCATTTGAGTGAGCCCTGGTTGTAAGCCCGTTCAAGATATGTTCGCCATACATAACAGCCCCTAACCATGTGATGATGGTAGGAACCGTGAATGTCAAGGTCCGCGATTATTACTGCCGGGATCATGTCACCTTCCGTCTTTGATTCGGTCCGCAGCCTGTGAGAGACTTGTGCTCGCCTGCAACTTGCAATAACCACACAATAACGACACTCCCTGCACGCCGCAATTGAGGATTTACTGGAGGCAAGTCTTGGCTACGACCCGTCGCACAAATAACAGTAATATTCACCGAAATGCATATATCAGCGAACCCCGAAAACGACACGTCCACGCACGATTCTGTCACACCAAACCATGCCCACCGAGTGTGATTATGTGCCAAGTGGTATAGCCTCGGACCGGGAATGGCTCCTATGTAACCACGAGTAAACATACTTACAAAGCAGGAAACGACGGAACAACGGTGATGATGGATTTGATTTTATTGGAGTGGTTGGCAGGGTATCGCTTGTTGCTGAGCGAGTTCGAGTTGAGGTGCCGGAAACCCACGATGCGGAGCTCGATGCGAAAATGGTCGCAAAATAGAGGAACGTTCGTACTGCAAAGATGGTCGAAGTACTGCAAACGCGTCCGTATACAACTCTCGAGCCCTTTGAGTGTTCGACAAGCGTTGTTACGCCAACAGGTGGTCATCATGGTCCATAATGACTCGGCGTAGGTTTGCAGGTTAGCAATCGGCTACGTCGCGCTATCCACACCTGTACGGCAAAATTTAAGTGGACAATTCGTCGCGGCCCGTTTCTGCCTGTTCCGGCCATCCGTCGAGTTCCTGGCATCGATCAGTGATATATTACGCGTATACAGTGAAATCGTCTGTCAGATGCTTGTTTGGCTTTTTTTTTTTTTTCTTCTGCTCCGAGGAGTTGTTCAACGGCTGTTGTTGGTCAGCGCGCAGGCTGTTTCACGCGGTCTGTTGTTTTGTGAGGACGAACTCCAAGCGAAGCGGTGTCCGAAATTCAAACTCAGCATAACCTTATTTCGTCTCTATGGGTTTCGGACATCGCCTCGCTCCGAACAGCGGGCCGCGTGAATTCGAGCAAGGTATGTTTCAACTCTCGCCAACATGCAGCGCGATGTCGTTTTGTAGTCGCCGATCACGTTCATGCGGCGGTGCGGCTGACTCACACCTTCCTGCCACTTTCTGGGAGTCCCTGGGCTCTCAAAATACTATTATGTTGTCTAACTGTATGATGCAACCCGCGATGGCGGCCGTCTATGTCCCTTTGTTTTCATCGCGGTTAGCTACGGGCTAGCAGAGATCGGTCGATGTTCCCCCGCTGCGCAGGCTATTGAGACGTAACTCGATGAGACCACACTTCTTGTTGTGGTCCGCGATGACAACATCAATGTTGCGTATCAGTAAGATAGGTATGAAACCGTCCCCGCCAGTCTTGAAAGGCGTGCGGCAGTTGATGTACACGGTAACCTTCGACCCTCCATTGACCCTCCATCGACCTCTTGAACATCGTTGTTTTTGGTGCTATCGTCTGCTGCGAAAGCCGCACCTGACCAACGATATTCCTTTGCTTTCATATGTCTCGTGTCCCTCGGGCTCTCCGCACCAAGGTGATGAGGTGGGCCTCTTTCTATCTCTCCCTGTCTTCGGGCGCCAGCACCACCTCCTTTTATGTATCAGTTAAACATCCCGAAGGGCCAGATACGCGCCCATTCCATATCGACTCAAGTTTAATGCTGTTGAAATCTGAGCTCGCCTGCAAGCGCGCTACCTCGAGTACTCACCATACTGATACGCACGGCGAACGGACGGTGAAACTAACCAATATAAGCAGGCCCGTCACTTCCCTTGAGACATGTCCGTTACTCGCTGTCCCGGAGAACATCACTCACCCAAGCCGATCAGCTTGGCGCCGCCAGCTGGTTTTGGTGCCAACAGTTGTCTGAGATTTTCAATGCTGTTGACGTCCTGAGGCGTTGAACTGAGCGAGATGCTGAACCGTATGGCAAACACAGCGAGGCCTATCGCGAGAGCAATCAAATTCGTCGCAGCGCATACTGGAGATACCCATCTACCAAACTTCCTCCAGACGATAACCTCTAGGGTGGTAGAATGCTATCTAAAGGAGCCATCCTGATCGGGCTTGTCGAGCCTGTCTATGTATGTTTGTCGAGGGTGGGAAGGACGTGTCTGTCAGCTTCGTGTCAAAAGGACCCGACATGCGATTCTCGTGGAAGGTGGGCATATTGAGCTACGGCATGGTAACCCTGCGAGGAAGGCCCTTCGCGGCGCACCTTCACAGGTGATCAAGCTGAATTGAGTCCACCGATCTGGAAAGTGGACCTTGGGACAAAGAAGCAAAGCCTCGTTATTTGCGTGACATACCCAGAGGGCATCGGTTGTCCGGAAGCAATCCTCGAGGCGTGTGATAATCGATGCCGATAGAGGGGGGTTGCGTTGTCGTTGACTATCATGATGGGGAAGCTTTTGGGGTCTAGGTACGACGGTCAAATGCCACACACACAGCAGAGGTTAAGTGCTTCGCCCCGTCCTCTCCGGAAGCATTTGAGCGAACCTCCGCCGTCAACCCATTCATTGAAAATGTGTCCGCCGTACATACCGACTCCTAACCATGTCATCATCTTAGGAACTGCGGAATGGACAGGCGTGTGCTTATCAGTACTATGATCACCAAAAAAATCACATCACCCTCCATCTAAAAGGACATCTGAGAAACGGGTCACGATAGAATTGCACATGTAGATAACGAATGATGGACTCTGACTGATGGTTGCGCACCTAAGCGGCGGCCTACTGGATCGTTAGGAAGGCCGCTACGCCGTTCAACGTTGAACGGTTCGGCGCGCGGCTGATGTGTGTAGACGCGAGTGTCGGCGCAGGGAGAGTGGCTAGCAACACGAGATTTAGACAAACACCGAAAGGTTCCGGCATCGCTTCATCTCATGCGTGGACTAAATTCTGTCGAGTTGACTTGGAGAGCCAGCTGCGGGAGACTTGATGCTCGCCTGCAACTGCCATGACCACACAGCAACAGAACTACCTGCGCTCGGTCCTTGAGGATTTAATGGAGTAAATCAGGTTTGTAGTGCAGGTAACGCACACTTTTGTCATACCGAATCACGCCCACCAAGTAGACTATGGCTTTGGTCCAGGGGCGGAATCCTTATTAGGGTTCGTGGTGCACTTCGAAGTGTGACTGGGCGTAACCTGGGTGCTTTCGCGTCCTAGCGGCCCACCAAATAGTACCGACTCGTACGCACAAACAGGCCTTGGTAATGATCTAAACTCCTACGACAGATACCAGACACTCCTCAAGTCAACGTCTTCCCCCATGTGCCGCGTCCGAGGAGGAAAGCCAGCCCGTTCCCTGCATGTGAGCGCTGGCGATGTTTTTACGATCTGAACGAATTTCCACTTCTGAAACTAAGTTCCGTGAAGACAGACTCACATGCCGAAAGTAACCTCCCCTCATCTACCTTTGTCTGGCCTCTTTGCGGTCTATAAACCCTCGGGGCCGACGTCTATGTCAGTCCTCGAAGATATTAAAAAACTCATTTGCAAGTCTCCTCTTTTCGTGGAAAGAGACAAACTAGAAAACCAGCAAGGCAGACGCCATGGAAAAGGGAAAAGGGCAAAAGATACAGTCAAGATAGGTCAGGGAGGGACGCTCGATCCGCTCGCAGACGGTGTACTGGGTAAGACTCCTCGAATTCCCAAGCTTAGCTATAATTGAGTCAGGCGTCAGTGGTCGGCGTAGGCAAGGGTACCAAGCGATTGAACGAGTTCTTGGATTGTGTTAAGGTATATCAATCGATCCCGCCCGCTCTCCTTGAATTTAAGGCAAGCTTAGGAATACCGCACGACTGCGCTCCTTGGTTGCGAAACGGATTCCTACGACAGTGAAGGTGCGCGAGTACGGGTTGCCCCGTGGCGACACGTTACCAGGGATGTGGTGGAGTCAAAGCTTGAAAAGTTCAGAGGCGAAATACATCAGACCCCTCCTATGTTCGTGCCGCCCTGCTTGTTCGCTTTCAACACGTTTGTTTACCGGCCACTTTCAGCTTCTCTGCACTAAAAATGGATGGAAAACCCCTCTACGAATATGCTCGTCGTGGTATACCGTTGCCTCGTCCCATAGAGAAGAGAAAGGTCACCGTGCATTCTCTTGAGCTAGTGAGTTGGCTAGGAAGTGATCACAGTTATTGTTGGCCAGAAAAGCAATTCACTCCGGAGGAAAAGGAAGCCATGGTGAAGGCTTTAGGATCTGTGGAGGAGGGCCCCGTGATCAAGGATGAACCCGAATCAGCTAATGATCGACCACCAGCGGCGTTCGTGCTGAGTATGAAGGTGTCCGGAGGAACATATGTACGCTCTATTGTTCATGATCTGGGACATGCACTAGGTTCCGCCGCTCACGTCGTCACTCTCACACGGGTGCGCCAAGGACGTTTTACAACAGAAGCCCCAGAAAGCGAGCAGGATAAGGGTTGTGTGCCTTGGGAAGTGTTCGAGAGAGCGAAAGAAACCGAAGGTGAATGCGACGAGAGTGGTTATCGAGGATGGGAACGAGAAGTCCTTGATCGATTTGACATGGTCGAGGACAAAAACCAGGCGAAAGATGCTGCTTAATTCACGCAATCTGTTTGGGTGGCACTGCTCGTTACTACCGTAGGTGCGATAACTGTTGGAGCTGTTGGAGTAAGTGAAGGTTGACCTTCTCGCACTCAGCTACACAATGCATAATTCTAATCACCTTCCAGGGAGAGCTAACTTGATGCAAGTTCCTACGCATGTTTGCTTTTACTAGTGAATGGAATGAAAGTGGGATAAGTAAATCTGCCCAACATTGAGTCTGCAGGTTCGAAGACACTGTTCACTATATTGCAAAGCTCCAGGTTATGGGACGTCAACTGATTCGCGATAAAAATATCTACGGACGGAAATGTGGGTGGTATGGTTACCCCGTACGCAGCCTACGGCCCGGGTGGGCCCATGTCGGGCCGTGGACTTCCACCCTGTATTTAATTCACTCAATGAGTGTTTGTTTGCCATCGTCACTTCTGATAATGTCAAACGATCAGCGAACCGTTCCGCGCGCTCTGAGGCCTGGCATTTACGCACCCATACCCAGTTTCTTTCTTGAACAATCCGAAGAGCTAGGTCTGAGTATTCGCTTTCTTCTGGAGGACGTCGTCTTACGCACCTGCTTTTCTTCCAGATCTGCAAGCATTCGAGCAGCATGTTATTTTGACCGCGACAGCAGGTGTCGGGCAGGTTCTCGCTGGATCGATGGGGGAAGCTATTCATCTGGCTCGGTCGGAGCGTATCACCTTGATTAGGGCCGCACGAAGAGCCCTAGATGCGGCTGGCTTAACCGATCGACCCATCATTGCTGGTATAGGGGCTGGAAGCACACGGGAAACCATTGAATTGGTACATGATGCGGCAGAAGCTGGCGCAGACTATGGAATAGCCATTATTAGTGGATACTTCGCTGGCGCTATTGCGGGGAATAAGAAGGCACTCAAGGCGTACTGGAAAGAGGTGAGTGAAAAGAGTGCGATACCGGTGTTGGTTTACAATTGTAAGCTGTACCATGCGAAATGTCCATCAATATTAATCTTTGACAGATCCCAGTGCGAGTGGAGGCATCAACCTCGATTCCGATATCATCACTGAACTGGCCAAGGAATGTCCAAACCTGGCTGGCGTGAAACTTACGTGCGTGTACACTGGGCATAACATAAGAATTTCGTGGCGACTCATACCCTCGCGGATAGTTGCGGAGATGTTGGGAAACTTACTCGCATTGCTACGGCTGTCTCCGACCCTTCTTTCACCTCCTTGTATCCTCGGAAGCACGCGAATGCGCCATTTCTAGTCTTCGGTGGTTACACTGATTTTATCCTCCCTACTGCCATGGTCAATGGGCATGGCGCTATCACTGGCCTTGCCAACGTCGCTCCTGTAAGTGGTGCAGTGCAGAATCGGGGTAGTCCCAGTCCCTAACACTCTCACCTCAGAACGCAGTTGTCAAGCTCTTCAAGTTGTGCAAAGAGTCACGTGCTGATCCCTCATTACTTCTGGAAGCCCAGCGTCTTCAAGGTATCATTGCTCAGGCTGACGCGACAATTGCCAAGGGATCGATTGCTGGCACTAAGGCATTGCTTGAGAAATTGTATGGTTATGGCGGAAAACCTAGACGCCCCCTTCCACCGATTGAGACTTCCACGGCCCAAGCTTTATGGGACCATCCGCACACACAAGATCTAGTACGCTTGGAGCAGGAGCTTAGCAAGAGATAATGAAGTGACAAGACGTTCGCTGTGATTTGCCATTGTATATAGACACTGCTACGCCGAGTCTTCCCTGAGATACATGGAAACGTGATTGCCGTGAAGACAGAGCCATCCCTGCGGTCCAAGATGTCCGTATTGTAAAAGGGAAAAATGCTTGCTCGTTCGATGCTTGCCACTGATTAATGGGCAGCTGACCTCGAATGGCATGCCCACATGACGGCAGAAACAACTTACGACTTCCCATTGCTCGCCACACCGTCGGAACGTGCATGGCTCCGTCTCGCCTGATGCACGCGAAGATCCTCGTGAAATGGCGGCGATACACGTCTTTGAGTGCTATTTCACGAGTTCCAGGGGGAAACCGGATCCGGGGAAGTATGATGGCTGGGTGCGACGCTCTCCGCTGGTGGCCACGGATCCAACCATCGTCTTCCCAATAATGGAGTGTGTCTTGTGGAAAAAAGTTCCGGGTACTAGTAGACAGCTCAGATCGTTGACATGTCATCGTTTGCTAGTAAAGGTATTTTATGTCACACCACCAAGTCATTCTACACCTTCGCCCTCGAGGACCTACAACGCTCTTCAAGTCGCCCCACAGCCATGTCCTCGTCGGCTTTGCGGCCGCCTGCGGTCAGCATGAGCTGTCGGTCATACAGATCCCAATTGTTGATGTCTCGGCGTTGCCTTCAACCAATTGCTTCGAGTCAGTCGTTGCTCATCCATGTAACATCACCAACCAACATCTTCCCAATAGACTTCCGTTTATTCCACTGCTCTGCACACCGTAGGAATGAAGCTCAATCATCTAAAGACCCCGGTGAGAGCGCCACAGACCTCTACAGATGTTCAGGTGTTGACCCAAGTTGCCCAGGAATACCATACTCATCTCTGACGGTTGGGGCACCCCGAGAAACATATCCGAACGAACGCCGTGTAGCGCTCACTCCACAAAACGTGGCTTTATTGAAAAAGAAGGGCTTTTCCTGCGTATTCGTTGAACGGGAAGCTGGTGCCCATGCCAAGTTCTTAGATGAAGAATATATCAAAGCTGGAGCCACATTGGTTTCCAAGGACGAACTCCTCAACAAGACAGATATCTTACTGAAAGTACGGCCTCCGTCTCAAGAAGACGAGGCGAAGCGCTTCAGAGAGGGCAGTACAATCATCTCATTTCTATACCCAGCCCAGAACAAACCACTGGTGGAGACACTCGCCTCTCGCAAACTTAATGCCTTTGCCATGGACATGATTCCTCGCATATCACGAGCGCAGACATTTGACGCCTTGAGGTAACTGTGCTCATCGTTCGCAAGTTTATTATGTGCTCATGCGCTTCCTAGTTCGATGGCAAATATTGCTGGATACAAGGCTGTTCTGGAGGCGGCCAACCATTTTGGTCGGTATTTAACAGGTCAGGTTACAGCTGCTGGGTACGTTAGCTATATCGTCATTTATGTTTATTTTTGTTGATATTGGATTCTCAGGAAGGTCTGTTTCAATTTCCCTGATGCTTGCTTTGTCTCATGGGCTGCCAGGTTGCTCCAGGCAAGGTTTTAGTTATCGGTGCCGGTGTCGCGGGTCTTAGCGCTATCGCTACGGTTTGTCTCATCGTTCTTCCTTCTCTTTGGTTGATATGTTGAATTAACTGACAGGCGCGTCGTCTTGGTGCTATAGTTCGTGGATTTGATACCCGATCAGCTGCTCGTGAACAAGTGCAATCACTTGGTGCGGAATTTCTCGAGGTGGAAGTTAAAGAAGAGGGCGGTGGAGCAGGTGGATACGCAAAGGAGATGTCTAAGGAGTTCATTGAGGCTGAGATGGCGCTGTTCCTGGAACAATGCAAAGATGTTGATATCGTCGTCACAACGGTGGGTCCTCGGATAGGTGTTGCCCACCCTCGGAATGTTCTCTCATCTTCTTTAGGCTTTGATTCCTGGTAAACCTGCGCCAAAGTTAATCACGAATGAGGCACGTAACCATCTACGTCGGGCCTGTCATTGGACTGACCGGTTTGTACAGATGGTCGCGGCGATGAAGCAGGGTTCTGTCATCGTAGATGTGAGTCGTTCGTCGGAATAGCCGCTCCATTATTGATTGCGCGTGTAGTTGGCAGCTGAGACCGGCGGCAATTGCGAGGCTACAAAACCTGGAGAACTTATCGTCAAGAATGGAGTGACTGTGATTGGTAATGCATCATGAGTGCTTGTACACAAGTGGCTGTCTTATGGTCCTTGCTTCCTTATAGGTTATACGGATCTCCCTTCGCGTCTGCCCACGCAATCCTCAACCTTGTATTCCAACAACATCACGAAATTCTTGTTGTCTATCGGGGAGAACGGACGCTTTTATGTGGACCTAAAAGACGAAGTTGTCAGAGGGTCGATAGTAGTCCACAAGGGTGAAATTTTGCCACCAGTTCCTCGTCCTGCTCCACCCCCTGCTACGACACCTCCAGCGACGAAGGCCGAGGAGGTACAGGCCAAAGCTATCACTCCTTGGCAAAAGGCCACTCGGGAAATAGCCACGGTGACTGCGGGTATGGGCTCAACTGTCGCACTGGGAAAGATCACCAGCGCTGCATTTATGAGTAACTTCTTCACATTCGGTCTCGCTGGTCTGGTTGGATACCGAGTTATTTGGGGTGTTGCTCCTGCCTTGCACTCACCCTTAATGTCCGTTACCAATGCAATATCAGGTGCGCGTGCTCGTTTCACGTGGAGAGTAGTACCATTGACTGGAGCTAGGAATGGTCGGCGTTGGCGGTTTGTTCGTTATGGGTGGGGGTTATCTACCCGAGACTATTCCACAATTTCTGGGTGCCCTATCAGTGCTTCTTGCAAGCGTTAATGTTGCCGGAGGCTTTGTTATTACAAAGCGCATGCTAGATCTTTTCAAAAGTATGTTTTTCGCTTTTGGACATTGGGCTGCTTGCCTAGATATCCGTTAGGACCAACCGACCCTCCCGAGTACTCATGGCTCTACGGCGTTCCTGCTGTGGTGTTTACCGGTGCTTTCTTGGCTGCAGCAAGCACAGGCATGGCTGGCCTGGTACAAGCAGGTTACTTGACCAGTAGTTTACTATGCATTGGTATGTATCCCCAACTGGAGCAAGGCGTTTCTTGAACTGTAGTGCCAAAGGTTCCTTGGCCGGTCTGTCGTCCCAAGCCACTGCACGTCAAGGTAACGCGCTTGGTATACTCGGTGTTATGTCGGGTATTCTCGCGTCCCTTTTGGCTGTCGGGTTTTCTCCTGCCATACTTGCTCAATTCGCTGGAGTGGCTGCCATAGGTGGTACAATTGGAGCTATCATCGGAAGACGCATCACTGCAACCGAACTGCCACAAATGGTGGCGGCCTTGCATTCGGTCGTTGGGCTTGCTGCGGTCTTCACGTCTATTGCGAGCGTCCTTGCGGACCCATTACACGTGTCCACGCTTCACCAAGTCACCGCTTATCTTGGGGTCGTCATTGGCGGTGTCACTTTCACAGGGTCTATTGTGGCATTCTTGAAATTGGCAGGAAAGATGAGCTCTAGGCCACTAATGTTACCAGGAAGACATCTGGTTAACGCCAGTCTACTGGGCGCTAACGCTCTCACGATGGCTGCATTCTTGAAAGCAGGGCCTATTGCACCACTCGTCGCCGCTGGTTATTTGGGGGCCAGCACGCTCCTTAGTTTTGCCAAAGGCTTCACCACGACAGCCGCAATTGGGGGCGCTGATATGCGTGGGTAGCTCTGTCATACTGTGGGTTATTCTTCTGAGATTGGGTTTTTGTAGCCGTCGTCATCACAGTGTTAAATGCATACTCCGGGTTTGCGCTAGTGGCTGAAGGTAGAAATGGATGCTATCCTACCGGGCTGAACAGCTGACCTGGCTTTCAGGCTTCATGTTGGATAATCCACTCCTTACCACTGTTGGCTCGCTTATCGGTGTCAGCGGATCCATCCTCTCGTATATCATGGTACGTTCCAAGTACCGGCATACTACTAGCGTTGAATTATATTGCAGTGCGTTGCAATGAACAGATCGTTGACTAACGTGTTGTTTGGTGGTATCGGTACCATGGCACCTTCAGAGAACACGAAGATCGAGGGAACCATCACCAAAACGAACGTAGACGAGACTGTCGACACGCTCGTAAATGCCGACAGCGTGATTTTGGTTAGTTGACACTGGAAGCTCCACTTCGATAAGCGCGAGCTTCTTGTTTGACCAAACTCTGTAGGTCGTCGGATATGGCATGGCCGTCGCCAAAGCCCAGTATGCGATTTCTGAAATATGTTCTATCCTCCGTGCGAAAGGAGTCAACGTCCGTTTTGCCATTCACCCCGTTGCGGGACGTATGCCTGGCCAATGCAACGTTCTGCTGGCGGAGGCCTCAGTGCCGTATGATAGTAAGCACGCTTTCCTCTGTACGCGTAACCTCCACGTGTTCATTTTTGTTCAACAGTTGTGCTTGAGATGGACGAGATTAATGATGATTTCGGTGACACCGACGTTACGCTCGTGATAGGTGCCAACGACACCGTAAACCCTATCTCCCTCGAGCCTGGTTCTCCGATTGCTGGTATGCCGGTCCTGCATGCGTGGAAGAGCAAACAGGTCATTGTGATGAAAAGAGGAATGTCAAGTGGCTACGGTAGGGCTTTTCGGTGTGTGATGTACATTCGCTGACGAGTTATATTCGGCCAGCCGACGTTCCAAACCCGATGTTCTACATGCCCAACACTAGGATGTTGTTTGGTGATGCGAAGGATACCTGCGAGGGTAAGTACGCCGCAGCGTCTCCAGCGATAGAACTTACTATTTGCCAATAGCCATCAAGAGGGGATTAGAATCACGAAATTGAGCGTGGTCTCTTTCTCATTTCAATACAAATTTCATTGTTGACTTGCCCGGTCGTTGCATTCGATATTATAACATGGCATTGGGATAGACGTCCGTTCGTACCTCGACCCCACCTTATGCACAGGGACCTTTGCTGGAACGTCGTAGTATCATATGTATATCGTACTCGCTAGTCGAACGTTCCGAGTTCGGTCGAATATGGAGGTTAGCGTAGAGTAGGGGGAACGTCCGCGCTCCGATCTAAGTAAAACTTCAGGACAATAAAGCGTTCTCAATAAGCGTAGGGAGTCCGTAGGGGAGAGTGACAGGTATAGCAAAGCACCCGGGTGATGTGCCGTTGAGACCCAGTGAAAACTGGACATTACCGGGTGTGACACCATGTGGCGAAATATGAATTTCAGCATGGCCGTGAACGTAAGACATATCTCGACATATTTCCCTATGAAACCTTGCAAAATATCATATTTGCGTTGTTTCGGGGCAGAGTCCTGTGTGACCCCATGTTAAAATTCTGTGTCCAACATAAAATATCATATCTACCTATATGTTAGGTACGGGAGTTCTTCGTCATACAATGTTGTCAGTTGTGATACCATATGATCCAAACAGCTTTTTGCACCTCTCATCAAATATGCTCTTGTATGACCGAATCTCATTCCAATTTGCATACCATATTATACAGCATTACTAATACTGGGGCTAGTAGCTAGCGGTAGCCACTAGCGCGCTCTAATCGAAACCACAAATGCATGCTGCGAACGGGAGAACAAGTGAGGTGCTGCAGTGATAGGTATTAAACCGAGTGGAGTCCGATGCGACCGAAGAGGTATTACAGCGTCCAAATAATCATGCGATCGTGCGAGGGGAATATCGGGTCTAGTGAAGGGTGCTCATGCGATCGTGCGGGGAAATGTCGAGGCTAGTGGAGGGTACCGTTGCAAATAGTCTTCGTGTCCCAATTATTGCTTGTAGCCTGTCCAGTGAAATTAAGAACGGCATAAACTGCAAAAGAAATACTTGCCAGGACAGCGGCCTCATCGTCATATGCCTGCATTTTATAAGACGCCGAACGTCTTACGGCACGATTATGCTTACCTTTCGTTGTGTGGAAGTCAAGCCGTTGTAATACTTTTGAAATTCTTCAGTTGACCCACTCGATTGGGCTTGCTTGCGCCAGCGGTGAGCGCATAGATTACTGGAGAATGCATGAGTAAAATGTCAGTTGACTAATTGAAACGTACCGCCCGTTTTTAGCTGGTCCTGGGCGCATTTTTGCCTTGCTGCCCTTGGCAGACTTGTTGACTGATGCTAACATGGCATTGTCAACCACAGCGGGCATTGTAGATAGCATTGGTGTTGCAGCCGGCAGGATGGCAGATTCTAATTCGAGGATTGGCATTGTATTTGACGCTACGTTGTTTGGATCCATCGAGCTGGATGGCAATTCCTGGGTAGCATCAAGCAGAGGCAACCGCGGAATGTCTCGCGCCTTGCTGGCGGCAAGTGCGAGTGCAGCACTAGAATATGCTAGTATCAGTTTCAGTCCTAACATTTGAAGGCCACTTACAGCGGGTCTATGGACATGACATTAGTAGTGTTGGCGTCTTGTTGGACGGTCTCCTTCTCATGGTCGCAGAGAGCATCAGCAAACGGAGACAGGCTTTCACTATCATGAGCCGTATCGATGGATGATGCACGCATCGCACTTGGAAGAGCCCCGGTGGTTGGCTCAAAGGAAGTAGTCGACGAGTCGGAAAGAGGTGGCGAGAGTGAAGTCGTTGAGGTGGATGGTGTCAGGTCGCCTTCCTCTCTGTGTTCCCCTTGCAGACTAATGTTAGCATGCTCAACGTGAATGTGCACGTCACTTACCTTTGAAATGTTTCCCTGGTCCTGCCTCCGATTTGAAAGCAAATGCCTTCCGTTTCGTGCCAACATCGTCCATGCTCTCGCCATCGTTGTCGTCCTCAATTTTGGGTACCTTGCCTTTCTTCTGTTTCCACTTACCGTTGTCATCCAACATTCCCTTCCGCCAGGCAGGGTACGTTGTGCTAGCGAGATAGTCGACTTTCCACCCATTATTAGCAAATTTGAAGTCCGGGAAAGCACTTTCCATGAGGCTGTGGATAAACTGCCGGCCGCTTGCAGAGAGTCTTCCCCATGTTGGAGGCGTGAGCTCTCGGTTCACGAGCTCCACCCAACCTCCACGAAGAACCTTGCGAATGGCTTTCGCTGTCTTGTATGAAGGTGGGTTGCCGTCCCTGTCTTCAAGATAGCCCATGGTTCCTCGCTGGCTCGTCTGACCGTCGGGCGACTCGAGGTACTTGTCCCAGTCTTCTCGATCCCAGAAGCGGACGGATGGATAGTCACTTGGTGTTGGGGGTACTGGTTCCGCCTTCGATTTCGGTGGTGCGGATATCTGAGCAAAAGACTTGCTATCGAACTGGCAAGGGTCCACATCGCGCAAACCAATGGCACTTGCCAGGCACTGAAATGCTGTCCTACATAGATTGGTTAATTATGAACCATAAAATTAGATTCACACACCTGAGAGCGTTATTTTCTATGGTAAGCTTCATTACCTGTCCGTCAAGGAGCTTTGCACGCTCTTGTAAGAGGTTTATTTGCTTGGGTTCATGACTATATGCGCCCTAAAACAGATACGACGATAAGTTTTGGTCAGAAATGAAAACACTTACATTCATAAAGGTGGGAAATGAGGTCATCGGCATCTCATTTGCCTGTGAGAAGTTCATGTCGGGGACGTGCGGCAATGGGAAAGACGCTTGGAACGTGGTGTTTGTGGGCGATGAGCAGGTCAGAAGCGACCCATTAGAATCCGTCGATGCCAATACTGACGATATCATTGCTACTGACATCGTCGAGGATAGTAGGGGCAGGTAGGGGTGAACTGGTGAAGAGGTAAGTAAGGTTAGTAGTCTATCGGATGCCTTGGCCATTTCCGTACCACTCGGCACATTCCGACGGAACTCTAACTCCATGTCAATGCACGGACCCTTTTTTTTCCCTTAGATACTATGACATCGACTTCAGGTACACGAATCCTTAATGTGGTCGGTGACGTTATCTACATCGAGGTCACCGGTTCTCTTTCCAAGTGGAACACCCATACCTTTTCGCTCGATATCCAGTCTCCCGGCATCAAAAAGGTTGTACTCCGCCTGAAGGATACTGTCGATACTGTGTAAGTCACATTTTTTCTGGCCTAACGCACTGATACTATTAACAGCAGTCTCCCTGCCGAGAGGAAGCACACGCTCGAAGAAGAAGCGTTGGAGCAGGTCGAGGAAGCTAGCTCCAAGCTCCAGGCTGCTCATGCAGCATTGTGGAAGGCATACGAGGGAACTATTGGAATACAAGACACGTTCGTCAGGGTTACCGATGCGAGAGCCAGACTGGACGCTGTCCGCAACAAGTTGTCTCTACTCAGAGACGCTAGCGATTCTCTCGAGCTGGACCTTGTCAAAGCCGAGGATGTCGACGTTAAGCCCGACCCTGCACTCGCAGATCCTATGGCATTGCAGTACGTTTGCATCCTCTCGTGGTGTCTCTTATCCCCTGACACACTGCAGGTTTGAGCACGCTTCCGCCTCTCCGTGTCGAGTTCTTCCTCGATACTGCGGAAATCCGAACCCTGATCAGGCAAGTTCGACGAAGCCATGGGCCTATTACATTATTCCATTTGATCCTATCGATATCCCCACGCAGCTCGCAAAAAGGAAGAGTCAGACTGACGCATCCACTGGTCCCATTCCCAAGCATGCAAAGTTGGAGGTTCCGTAGGTTCATTGTCACGTTTCATTTTTTGTACCCCCGCCTTCAATTCTGCACGCAGTATATCTCACTTCTTGCACGTAGCCCTGATTTTTATTTCTTGTTGCGCGTGTACTACTGATACAATACCCTACGATTACTCGATGTCCGCACTGCAATCGTCTTCTTCTTGATACACACTGTAAGTAATACCCAGCTGTGAAATGTCCAACCCCGGCTTTTCCATCAAAAAAAAACACTCCTCCACGGTACCTGACGGACGTTTGAGATGATAAGGTATCATACCAATGACACTCTTAATTGACTTGACATGCACGACAACAAACTGATCAGAAAGTTTTGACACCATAAGGACATGTGACGAGACCTGCAAGAGCCGTTTGTCCGGGATGGTGTAGAGACGCACGAGGGCAATGTCTTCAAATCGTGCTTCTTCGGCATCCTCTTCGGCTGCATCCAGTACGAGCCTGGTGAAGTACTGGACTTCTCCAAGTCGTTCCTGCCCACCATAGATAAACTGACAACCGTTAGCACACTACAGCATCAATAGTATCATACATACCTTCACATTCCTTGAAATACGTATTTGAGTGGATGGTTTGAATTTCTCCCGCCACAGAGATCGAGCGATCTGTCCGTTTGGAAGACGAAGTCGCGCCCATCGTCTGAAGCGGTGAAGAGGCCGACTCCCACCTATAAACTCACTGACAGCATGTGCTTCTTCTCCAGATGGAAGCCAGGGCCGCTTGTCCCGTTTGCGTAGTAAGACAAATCCGTCTCGTAGGTCGATAGAGCCCTTCGGAAATCCATGTATCCCGTCATCGAGTTCGGGCATGATCGCGAGGAGAGCATTGACCTGGAAATATTGTTTGTTAGCTTGAATGTCACATTACTAATGTAGTAGTTACCCTGCATCGCCGCACACCTTCCTCGGCGAGGTTCTCATAAGGTTTTGATGGCTGACGAATTTCTTGGCCAAGGTTACCTATAGTGCGTTCCATCGTCCACTGTGCGTAGCAGATTGGCGGGCCTTTGTGTGTCGCCTCGGTAACAAGATGTAGGACTTGATGGACACACGGCCGAATAAAATGGAGGCGGTCTTGCCTCAGTTGATAGTAAATGAGTTCGAACTCGTGGCCCCAAGAAGCAAGGAGCACGTAGGCGTGTTCAAGATCATGCTTGCTAATAGCGTGCTGAGACATGATTTGAATGCCGCGGACGAGCTTGCAAAAGTTGGCCCAGTACCGTTCCGGAAGGACGCCATAAAGAAGAGCGGGCGCTAAGCCGAATATGTATAAGTGAAATTCCCATGTCTTGTAGTTGGTATTAATCTTGTCAGCGATGTTGCGTGGTTTGCGATCGAAGGAGCCAGGGATCGAAGCGCCAGCGTCTTCGACTGCTTGTCCGTGCATGGTCCAAGTTTCTTCATCACGGAGGACGGCCCAGTCCCACGAATTCTTATTGTCTGGGGGATTACATTCTATCGTACCGCGCCACAGTGAGATAAGGAGGTCCGAGAGGTTTCCGGCAAGGTGCATGAGGTCCGTCGTCATGCAGAGAGGTACACCGAGTGAGCGAGATGGATCCAGCCCAAGGATTAGAGGCGGTTTCGTAATACCGGTCTCAGTCTTACGAATATTCCACTGCCGCATGCTAGGAGCACTAACAAGCTGCAAAAGGTTATTGGCGTAGTCACCCGAGCCGCCCAGGGGAAGCTTGAATACATCAATGTTGGGATGGTCACTACCGGGTGGGCAGTTGCCCTGTGGTTTTAAGAGAGCCAGGTAGTAGTGGGTGCTGTGGATTTTGCGTCTCCCTGGTGTTGGACAGTAAACTCGGCATCCGTTTTTGCCACTATGCCTGACCATCCCATCCCAGCAGATGAGACCCGGACCATCAGCTGTCGTGAAGAGAAGGTAAGGGTCCGAAGTGAAGATGCGGTTTTCAGATGCATCCCAGATGCACAGTCCTTCACGCTGAAGGGCTGCGAGGTGATGGAGTCCTACGAACAGAAACAAGTCAATATTTTTCGGTTTATTTGGGCCTGGGATGAATCCGCCTGGACAGACGTGAAGTTTCTTGTACCGCTTGTCAGGCGCTAAGTTGAGGATAATCCAAATATATATCCAACAATCGGACTGTTTACTTTCATATAGCTGAGCGCCGTCGAGTGAGACCATCAGAACAATGTCGTCCTTCTTTATGTCGCCTTCGAGTACCACTCCAAGGTAATCCCAGCCTGCCGCAATGTCGTCGACTAATGATATTGATTTAGTTCGTCGGAGCTCTTCGATAACTTGCTGCGTGCGCTCATGTAAGTAATGCATTTGTCGGGCTTGGTCAGGATCACGGTATAGGGCCTGGATTTGTGGGCCTAGTGGAATAGTCGTGAACTTCTTGGCAGGTAGCCTGCTCCGACCATTGGTACCCCGTAATACTTCTTGATTCCAACGTGAAGCCCCACATAGAGGACACTGCTCGCGATCGGCATATGGACCTGTGAATGCCGCGCAGCTGTTGGGGCACATATCGTGCTGAATTTTCTCGACACCGGTGAGCGACGCGATGAGATTCTCCACATTGTGATGTGAGAGAATGTCTTCGATACCTCGTGCATCTGAGAAGTTCCGAGCAGTAGATCGACATATCTTATCGTAAGCGTCCTTAGAAGAATGCTCTGTAGCGAGGTATGTTGATATACTATGACAGTGACCGGGATTATCGATGCGAAGGGGTTGACAAGGGGGGTTGCGAAGGCGTTCCAGGGCTAGCGGGCTGAGCTTCGTGACCGGGTCTTCCAAAGTAGCAGATGCAAGAGCCGAGATAAAGAACATTGTCTCTCGCAATTTGGGAAGAATGACATGGCCGGACAGGTCCTGGATATTGATTTGAGGTCGAGCCCGTCGCTGGTATGCAATCTCTGGTGGAGCCTGGCCCACGCAACCGGGAGGTGGAAGTGGCGAGCGTGCATCTGTGTCGTCTAGCGGAGGAGGTGGGCGGGGAGGGGAAGGTGGGAGTGGTGGCGAGCATGCGTTTGTCTCATCTGCTGGATGTGATTGGGATGGGGAAGGTGGAGGAGAGATGTCGGTATCGATTGGATTGATTGGATCCCTGTCACTCTGAGAAATTCATGCAGTATTCATGAAACGATATGAAAGGGAAAAAGTACCTGGGCATCATTAACGTACATTCCACCATCGTCTGGATGCACTGGCTGGGATAGTACATGACTAGCCGTCTCGTTAGCATCCACCTTGGAACGTGATCACATACATGTCAGTCCGTGGAAAAACCTATAAAAAACTCACTCGTATCCCGGAATCCTCCTCAGTCTGGTTGATGTGGATGGGCTGCTGCACACGAGCGCGTTTGCGGCGACCTACATATTCGTTCGGGTCACGATTCTCTCTTGCCCACTTGGCAAGGCCCCGAAGTGCCTCAATCCTACACACGCTGGGGGGAACAGAATAGTTGCGAGTCGGCGGCGATGAAGGATTGGCGAGAGGAGGAAGGCTTGTCATTCGTTCTCCCAAGAGCCTGGCAGTGCGGATTCGCTGGCACTCTTCCTCTGAGCTGGCATTGGCAAGATGTTGCAGCCATGCTGTATGAGAAACCTTGTGAATACGTCCGAAGCCATACTTGATACAGACGCAGTCGTATTGGCTTCCAGTAGACCGCTCGAGGAGCGCAGAAGCCTGTGCCTGCATGTTAGTGACGACTGCAAAGGTAAAAGAGCGTTTACAAAGCATTACATCGCTTTGCGAACGCGCAATGCAATGCAATGCTTTGCAATTGCAACGCCGAGGTCGATACGTTGCGTCGACATTGGGCGGATCGCGCATGCAAAAGGTAATGCAATGCGTGGCAAAGCCTCACTTTGAGATTTAGTAATATTTGACACTATCTAAGTATAATCCTAATAAGGAAATTCACACCTCACAACGCGCGGTCACACCCGGTAATGTCCAGTTTTCACTGGGCTTGAGATATGATTATCGTATTTGTGCCATCTGCTGCTCCACGGTCGAGGACGTACCTTGTGGCCATCACCATGGATTCTTCAGTGACTTTCATGAGTAAAATATCAACCAGCCACTCAGTGGCACTACGTTTTGACCGCGGTGTAACCAAGCCGCAAGGGAGTACTGCTGCGGTTCGGTTGATTATAGAGCCAGGTAGCGATTAGAACGATGACGGAACCCAGAATGAAAGTAAACGTAATGCGGAAGTCGAAGAGCGCAACAGATGCCAAAAAAGAAATAACGATGCTCAAACTGGTGGCAAAGCCCTTGAGAATGTTGTCTGAATACTTGATGACCATTGCGGTCACGAGACCCCCAAAGACCTGAATAGCGACGGTGGCCCAAGCCCAACCACCAAAGTTTTGGAACAGAGAAGTGGTGAAGCCAGCGTCTGGACGCCGTGCAAGGATGATCGGTACGAGAGCGGGAAGTAGAGAGAAGGCGGAAAGCTGAACGTTACGTATCCAGAGGTCGGACTGCGAATTTTTGAGGACCATTTCGAAGTAGACGCCTGCGAGACCAGAGGTAAAGCAGGCTGCGACGACGGCGAGGAATCCCTTGACGGCATTCATGGACGCGCCCTGGAACAAGAGGGAAGAAGTTGTCTTGGCGGTATCGCTGGCGCCGGTCTGTATCTGGACGATACCCACGCCGATGGCAAGGAAGAAAAGTGCCACCCATTGACTGGCGCTGAGTTGTTTTCGGAGGAGTAAGACGGAAAAGGCAGCTGTGGTGAGAATCTTCATTTGATAGCTGACTTGAAAGGTGGCTGCTTCCAAATTGGTCGCAGCGACATACTGCAAATTGTTTTGGATGACTGAGGATGGATGAAATATTGGCGTGGGTATCAGTCGTCTAATAACACCGAGAGGGTCATACGCACCGTATAGGATTGCAGGTATTGATAACTTCCAGCAATCCGGGCTGAAAACTTCCCTCGCCAGTCTTCGTGAGCGTAGAAGCACCCTGGACGAGTGCCAGAAGCGACCAGAGGTTAGACTAGGTTGAGGTGGGTCTGTCCCGTACGAGGCTGGACGATCCATGTGTGTAAATGCAATGGCGAGAGATATTGCACCCTTGAGAAGCTCGTTGAGCAAGACCGCCATTGGAGCGGAGTAGGACTGGGATGGTGGGATGTGCACGCGAGAGTAGTGCATTATGATCGTCAGCAACGAGTTTTGTACGGCAAGAGTGACGAGACTGTGAGCGTGGGTTGCGTCAGACGTATGGACGCAGAGACACGAGACCGATGGAATGCGCACGAGATATACTTCAGCGGTATGCCGCACAGGGCAGGGACGGGTGGTAAGTCTGCAGAACGAAGGCCGAGTTCCTCGTACTCGAGCTGTTCATCAGGCACGTTCTTTGCGACGAGGACAGACTGCTGCTGTTGAGACATGGCCAGAGTGGGGGGTATTATTATTGGTGGCAGATGCTGAGTGAGGGGTATATGTTGTGAAGAGTCTTGCGAGTCTAACTCTGGTGGTGTCCCAGCACTCCGCATGCGCCCTCTTCTAAGTATTTTGAGAGAGGACCAGGTCGTCCTTCCGCAGCAGACAGCTGCTGTCCCACGCACGGCATCAAACATAATATAATATATAATAATATACTTATTATAATTATAATTATCGACGCCAAGACCACCCCCTTATCAACTCCACACCCGGGTCGATCCTCTCCAATCTTAGACCCGCTCCACATCATATCAACCTAGTTACAAAACCATACCCGAGACATTACTGCGGAAAACCGTCTCCCCTCCTCCTTTGGACTGCGCATCATGGATGCGGTACTGGGTATGGCCACAGAGCGAAACGTTTAGACTGCTTTTTCTTCTGTGCTCCTCAGGCTCTGCCGCGGCTGTGGCCCGCCCATGGCGTGTGCTAGTTTCCTTTCGTTGCGCCACATATCTAACCATCTCGATGCACGTCCCACGTCTTTATCGCTTGGATGGCGGGGCTCCCAGTTCATCATGCAACTCCCATCACCTCTGATTACGTTGGTCATGCGTCTCAGTCCTGTGGGTGCTGGAGGGTGAGCACCCGGTGTGTAGTATGCTGCCTTGATTCGAGCGCGACCCACTCCGTCACGTTTCAGATTCGTCGCAACTGGAGAGAGGTCTGACGTAGCATCTGTAACAAGCGCCATCGTGGCTGCAGGCAGATCGGCGTCCTGCATCGACGTCGCACCTTCCTTTGGCTGTTCGCTGTCAAAAGTGCTTATGGCTAAACCGATCCGCGAACAGTTTGATGAGTTTGGATAAAGCGATGTGATCCCGGAGAGCCTCGAGACAGCGTCAGTCGTGACGCTTCGAGGAGGCTGTAAGGGGGTCGCATTGCCATCCCTCGTGGACGTCACATTTCCAACCCCTGTCAACGGGTAGTTTGCGCAGAGTTTAAGAGGGGATCTGTGCTCGACAACCCCCTGACTACAGGGCGCATGCTTGATTTCCGCGGAAGCTTCCACATCACCCAAAGTACGCCGTGTTACCGTAGCCGTAGGTTCCGGTTTGGAAAGCTTGGATTGATATTGCTCCCAAGCCAGGAGATGACTGTTGCTGCTCCGCAGAGAAAACGTGTAACGATCCCTTCCCCCGAACACTGGTGATGAATCGAGTACCCCACTCTCGATCGTCGTACTGCGTTCGAACGTTCCCGGCGATGCAACGGACCCTTTTTTCCGCCGTCGTTGCTGGATGATCTTGATCGTCGTGGCCAGAAGCACGACACAGCCCAAGACAATCGCCGCAACGATGATCTCCGTGGGCGTACGACCACCCTCCACATAAGTTTGTGCAGCAGGCTGCGGAATGCATGTGTTGTTCAATCGTTCTGGGATCTCAGGGACGTGTAAGAGGGGCCTCCCAGGAACGTCCGTGAAGTTTAGGAGTTTCAACGGAGGGAGCCATGCAAGTGCGGATATGGCGTGCGGAGTGGCCGCATTGACTTCCGATCCCGTCGTACATGAGGGGTCCAGCGATGAGAGGACACCCGGAGAGACTTCGTTCGATGGTGTGAAGTTGGGATCGGGATCTGGAACGTCGGCTGTCTGGTCGTTCTCGGGAGCGTCCCGGCGTGAGCGCGCGGTGGTTTGTTGGTCACACCGTTCGCCACGATCCCCCAAACAGGACGGAGTGTTTTTGTGTTCAATAGTAAGGATCTTCTTTAAAACGGTCATCATGACTTCTATTCGACTGATAAGAACCGAGAAGTGCAGCGGATGCAGGGGCGACTCTGGATAGGAGATGGTGAATTATCAACATGTCCCTTGAGAGCGCGTCCCAGCGGACGCGTTGAGGTCACGTGCATTGACTTTCTGTATGAGATAAGCATCCGAGTAAGGAAGCCAATATATTATTCAGTCTGTCCCCCCCCCCGATTGAATAAAACGTCTTCAAGCCAAGTTGACGGGTACGACAGAGCAATTCAAACGCGGGTGCCACTGCCACCAAGCCTGTCCTTGTTGAGACACCACCGACAGCTAATTCGGATCCAACGCGTCGCTGCTATTTTTCTTTGACCCGCTGCCGCGTCACTGCCACCTCTTTGAGCCTCCGCGTATTAGCTCCAAGACGCGCTCGAACAAAGGACATTCGACGTGACTCGTGAGAGTACAAGCGCACATTCGCCATGAGTTTATTCGATGATCGTAGGCATGTCTTTCTCATGCAAATCCATCGAGTGTAGGAACTTAAGTCATGCCAAACCTCGTAGTGATGCGGTGCAGTCTCAGCCGACACAATTGATCGATTATGCTCTGGCACCCCCCGCAACACACTCGGAACACGACAGAGAACGGAGGCGGACTTCGGGGAAACAACAGCAAGTTGACGGGTTTTCCGAGGATTCCATAGTTCCTCCACGCAGGGAGGCTGTTCCTCGATATTTTCTATTAGATCAGGCACCCTCAACGGACCAGAACAACGGCCGCGAACGCGTATTATCAGAATGGGGAACTCGTGATGAAAACTCGACATCCGGATCCAAAGACAACAAAGAACGACTTCACGACCTTGATCGGACCACGTCTTTATCACCTCGCGACGCACAAGCGACCGTCAAAGAACTCGGCCCCGGTAATTCTATCCCTTTCACGGCATCTAGTACGAGAAAAATGAATGGTGAGCCACTTACCGTTGCGTATTTCGTCATCTCTTGCCTTCTGGGTATTTACCATTTAGTCTACAGGTACAAGGGCTATTTCCTGTGGACCACCCAACTCAAAAACTTCCGAGCCACCGTCTCTTGCCCACCACACCAAGTCTATGCCGCCTATGATGAACAGATATCGTCGTTCTCCCTCACCACCGTCGCAAGACTCATTCGGTGGTCCTGTCTCCCAAGATCCTGCCGAGCAGTTCCTAGCGGCAACAAGGCAATTCAACGTGCCACTTTCCGACCTCGGTGCACCTACACAGCTTAACGATATAGATCCTGAAGTACCCTTTTCAGACGCGAGCGAACATATTCCTTCCCTGGGCTCCGCCGAATACATGGTTCGCAGAGCTGCTAGTCCGGTGCTTGGGGATAAAGTGCTTGTTGCCGCCACTCCCTCGCACACGAGCGGGTCTGCGGGCTCGTCCGGCGCAGCCGTACAAAGAGCAGGCGTCTCATTTCCCAACAGTGTCGGTGGTGACCACGGCAGCCAAGAGTCAACGCAGCCGTTTGACTTCGATCAGACCCCGTCGTCTTTTGACCGGTCACTGGACAAAGTAGCCGCGGCCAACGCATCACGGCCAGCACCAGTGCCCACGCAAACCACGGCACCGGATCCTACGCCACCAAACGTGTCCACAAACGTTGAACCACCAACTCGCTCAGCCTCTGCTGAACAGAGCGATCGCCACCGACGTTCCGAGACACCACAGTGGGTCTCACCAGCCACTCATGCAGTCGTCGCGTCTAGCAATCCACGGAGCTTGCTTCGATTAGTCAATCCATTGAACGAGTATAGGATCGCCAAGCTACGGCAGATGCACGGTGACGTTGCTCCACCTTCATACGTCGGTACTTCTGCGAGAGCGCAGACGCAGTTGTCTTCCGTCGAAGAGAGATTACCTACGAGATCTACTCCCGAAGCGCGGCATGCGCCGAGCCGTATAGAGACTGTCGGCCGTCCCGGCAGACGATATCAAGGAACTCGAGATCAAGAAAGTGACTTATTAGACGTGGTTCCGGACTCTGAACCACTTCGGGCTGCACTCAGCAGCACTCCCAATGCCGATGTCCCCGACAGTAGTCCACGGAAAACTTCGCCTTCCGCTCGCGAACTGAACCCCGAGCATACCGCTCGTGATCGCGTCTCCGAGCCTCCCGGAACCCTGGAACGGCTTAGCGAGAGTGACGACGAGGATGTCCCTTTGCTGCTCAAGTTGGCCACGAAGGCGGCTGAACAAACCCCATTAGCTCAAACTGAAGCGCGACCACGGATTTCGAGGAAGCCTAAATCCCACCCAGCTGCTACCAGCGTTACTAGTACGCATAACGTGTGTTACATTTCGATTGACTTCTCGATGAAGATGGCTTATCGTGGTTACGGTATGTAGGTTCCAGTCCTAGCCGAAGATCGAGGGAAATCTCCGGTCAACCCCAAAGGAAGGACCTCAATCCGAGGGAAGAGCCGTTCCAAGGAGCCTACCATAGTCCCATCATCCGCTCCGGAGCAGGACCTTCGTAGCAAGGATTTCCCCAAACTTCCGTCCGTTGACGCTCCGTCTCGCGTTGAACGTAAGAAACAGAAGGCCAAGGATGTTCCTGCGGCTCCCCGAGGGCGGTCCACGTCTGCGACGAGCAAAGGTGCCAAGAGGAAGCGGCTCCCTAGTTCTAGCACGGAGAGCAGTGAAGACCGCGGATCGGTGGAGCTTCCTATGTTTGCGAAGGAGGAAGAAGAGGAAACAGAAAAAGAAGAACAAGAGGAAGAGAAGGCTGGTTCAACATACGACTACGACATAGACGTCGCTTCACCACCTCCGGCTCCCAAGGCTGGCTTTTCGCACAAACGTAGGCGCACCGAGACAAAACCCAACAGCGTACCGAGAGGTCCCACCTCTGTACACAGATCCTCTGCAACCCCCGCTCCTGGTGCACGCTCCATAAAGCGCCTGCGTTCTGGTGCATCAACCAGTCGTGCTGCCAGCGAATCCGCCACGAGGGTATTTGCCTTGTGGAAGCAAGATGGACATTATTACTCCGGAATTGTCCACTCTATGCTCCCCCGACGGGGTAACACAAAATACTTGGTCAAGTTCGATGATGGGACAGAAGATGAAGTCGAGCTCAAGAACATGCGGTGTTGCGAGCTCTACGTTGGGGACAATGTTATCGTGTCGAATGGTGCACGAGGGAAAGTTTCGGATGTGCGCGAGTTGGAATCACGTGGCTACTTCCTTGTCGAGGTCGACGACGGAGAAAAGACTACGACATCCGAGGTGGAGTTCGCAGATATCCGAATCGCGAATCGCGTGTTGCAGAACCAGTGGAAAAATCGCATTTTGAGCCCGGAAGCTATTGTTACTGTTGTCAAGCCAAAGCCATTAACCGATACCGCAACGCCTTCCCAGCGTTCGCTTGCAAGCATCCCCGGAAGGTTGCAGCGAGAACTCGCAAAGACTGGATTTGTCGTCACGTTGAGCCCAAAGAATGCTAACCCCGAACAAACTAAAAAAAGCGCGATGAATGCTATCAAGGATTATGGCGGCCAACTCATCGACGATTGGTCGAGCGTTTTCAAGATGGAGGGCAGACATAGTCAATCCAACAAGCGTTGGACAGTGACCCCGGATGACTTCCAATTCAAGGAAGGCGTCGCTCTGGACAGGGTTTTCTTACTGGCCGACGACGCTAACCAAAAGCCCAAGTTTCTGATCGCACTTGCTCTCGGTATTCCCTGTCTCTCCTTCGAATGGCTCACTAAAGCCACCAAGTTTTCGGAGGTATGATTCTAACTTATCTGATGGTGCAAAACTCATTATGTGAAAGGACTGGCAACCCTTCTTGCTCTCAGCCGGATACTCTGACGTTCTTAGTGCCCGAGTCTCGCAGCTTGTGGATCTTGACTGGGGCAACTGCTCAGAGTATCTGCATGACATTCTTTCAAACAAAGTGGCACCCAAATTGTTTTCCGACAAGAAGTTCCTTTGCATCGGTGCCGACTTTGTGCCTCCACATCGAGGCAGGAAGGTGAGTTGGTGCGGCTGGTTATGAGAACGTGTGTTGATTATGCGATGTCAGAACGCCTCTAATATAGGACGTGTCACAGAAGCTGCCCGTACTGTTCCTTGGATCATTTTGTGTATGGGGGCATCCAAGGTCGAGGCAGTTACTGACCTCAAGCAAGTGTCTTCTAAGGAGTTGCGAACCTTTGACTACGCCATCGTTCAAGATTCTGCGGATGTGCGTGATCTAGGACCGGTCACTGTGGCAACTGTAACTTGGATTAAGGAGTGCCTGATCTCTTCGCGAATAGTCCCTACAAACTGGACCCAGTCCTGATCGTCTACTAGTTACTTCCATCAGCTTGTTATTACTTGCTATCATGCTCTAATAATTGTAGTGTATGTGCTGTGTATCCTCGAGTATGGTTCCTTGCAATTCTGTCAATGTATTCGCATAATAAGGATATTGCACGTGACACAACGCATTGGCCTGAATTCGTGGCTAGTGGCCACTTCAAATTCAACACTCAACAGTTTGAATTGTCGCAGCAGGAGTGACGCCAGCATGTCCGACAGCGAACTGGAATATGAAGTCGGTCAGTCGTGGTCCAACCTTTTATTGCAGATCGTTGAACACCCTTCTCAGAATCCGTCACCCGCGCTCGCGTTCATGACAAGAGAGGGAAGAAGCTGATTTGGGTGTGTACATACGATATTATCTCCGGTTAGCATTGAACACGACTGAGACTCCGGCCACGTTACAGCGGTACTATGTCAAGGTATACTCTTCTTTGTGCTTTACATGAAGCATCTACCTACTCATCCACTCATTAGTGGAAGGGCTACGGTTGGGATGAGTGCACGTGCGTCAGGACTCCCTAACCGAAAAAAGCATTGATTTATTTATTTCTGTAGGTGGGAGCCTATAGAGCATTTCACCGACGGAGCTGAGAAAATTATTGACAACTTCTGGGAGTGCGTAAACGTTGGAGGGAGGGACATTCAGGATGCCACTGCTTTCAAAAAAGGTGAAGAAATCCTTGTATCTGGTCCACCAAGTATGGTCTTTCTCTAGGTCGCTTCTCCTACTTACTGACCTGAGAATGTAGAAAAAAGTGGCCTCAAAAGGAAACAAAGTACATCCAGCGTCAAGCGGGCTTCACCCCCTAAGCAAAGGAATACCATATCGACACCCATCACGACCCCTCGCAAGCGCCGGCGAGTGCAAAAACCGTACGATGATGTGTTGGAGAACATACAGCCCAGGCGTCAAGCCCGAACACCTCGCTCTCAACGCAAGACATCCAGTCGGAAATCTCTGCAGAATGCGAAACGCCGGAGAGCCTCGTCCCCTGGACCGAGAAGAATAGTATTCACGGGCTCAGCATCGTCAACTGATTCCGAGCTTGATGCGGAGGGCGAAATCGATCCGGATTTCGACCTAGAGACTCGGGAAGTCGAGGATGTACTTATGCAATCAAGTGGGGAGGATGGCGATGACCGCCCTCTGGGTGAATCCCTCCCGAACTCCTCGGCGGTGAAAACCAGCCCTGCCTTTGATGACTTGGAGCATTTTTACAGCGGTCAACCAATCGATGTCGAGCAGGCAGACCCGGACGAGGGTGATGCTTCTCCCTCCCAACAAGTTGTGTCAACAGCACCTAGCTCGCCTGATCCTTTGTTTGACTCGCCCCCATCTAGCGTGGGTAGCGCTCGTCAAGGATCGCGGGAATCCTCCACTCCTTTCCATCGAGCGCGAGCAGCGAACCCGTTGGTCAAGCTCATTGATGCCCCGCCGCCCCAAACATCGGCCAGAGCCATCACTGCCAAGGCACGACTGATGTCAATGCCGACGACGAATTCCTCAGGCGCTGGTCCAACTCGCATGGTCGCGAAGCGGGGAGGAAAGCCGGGTCCTGGTCGCTCGTCCGCAGGCTTGCTGACCGCGAACCGGAGTTCTCTTTTGACGGCTTCCAAAGGAAAACTCACTACTGTCAAAGGAAGATTTGCACCCATCAATGCTACACGCGAATGGCCTGAAAATTCTGCGGCAACAGTGCCTAAGCGGGGTAATGGGGACCCTGATGCGGTAGTGACATTGTCGGACGACGACGTTGTGGAAGTGGATGGTGAGGGCAACGCGTTGGTAACGTCTATTGACCCAAAACCCTCTGGGAGTGACCTCCTGAAGCTAGCTGGAGTGGGGGAGGATGCTACTGCGCTACCAGATTTTGACGAAACAGACCCTCCGGTTGAGAGATCTATCAACGGGTCTTCAAATCAGCCACCTTCAGAGACGATGAAGGTGGAAGGCCAAGACGATGGTGTGAAGATCGAGACGGTCGAAACGCAGGAAGCCTCGTGCGTCCCGACGACCGAGCCGGGCCATACCAATGTCTCAGTTCTTGCGGAAGACATTGCAAAGAAAAAGTAAGATATATAAGCCTGCGTGTGCGCCCATACTAATGTCGTCAAGTAACCTTGCAATGGTTAAGGAGCTACTATTCCCCTCGACACAACTAATTGCACCCGCTTTTGGTGAAGGATCAACATCACTGAGGTCCACCATCTTTGGTCCGCTGTCCGTACTTCGATCGTTTTTCTATGCCGTTTTGTACTGACTTGTCTGTAGATACCAAGGGGCGACGCCAAACCCTCCCTCGCACAACGGAGCCACTGAGAAGGAGTGAGTGTTTGTGATTACTACACAGCCGCTTCTAAGTATTACGACATAGAGCTTCGATGTCCCTCAAGATTACGCTAAACGACACCCTCTCTATACCCATTACTTTGAGGGATGCTACTTTCAAGAAAGGCGGCATGGGCGATCTCAGGATAGGCAAATCCGCCAATGGCCGAGCAGGCAACTTTTATGGTCAGAATGATGCGCTGGCCATTGTCAACGCGTTGCAGAGTCATGGCGTAGCTCGGGTTGCTCCAGACCCTTCTGCAGATACCCAGCAACAAGAACAGTTTACGAGTATTTTACGACACTTTGAATCCAATCGAACGGTATGCCTCTCCCTTACTCCTCTTTACGTACTAAACAGCGGTTTTAGTTCATCTCGGCCGTGGGAGTGGAAGTTTTTGTACTCTATTCGTCAGAGAATGTTGCTATAGCGGAAAAGCTCTCCACTCCAACCCACCTGGTCGGCCTATCATCTACTCTCCTCGTTTCGCGTGCATCGATTGAGAATTTCTCGACATATGCCGAGGCTGCCTACGCGGCGCAGTCCACCGAATCATAGTCTACTGGTCTCATTGTTGCCGTTTACCCCCTAGTTAATCTCCATTGTTTTTACATGTGATCCTGTTGTAGAGGTCGCAAAAAAGGAAATCAAACAAACACCTACAAATACCTGGCTTATGCAATACTTCGACCCCGTCACAGAGCAAGCATCATGAAATCTGACAATGCAAGCTCGGCAAGCACAGAAACGATCAGCGACTTCCTCGAGCGCTGAGGCTTCTACGACCTCTCTTCCTTCCCATGCAACGAAGAAGACACGATTCGTAGAGCCCAGCGAAGATCCAACCAACTTTGCTGAGGAAGTGGACGCGGCACTCGAGACTCCCTCTACGCAGCGCAAAGGCAGGGTCAAGACTGAGGGATATGAATCGGATTCTAGCGATGACGGGGAGGGCGTAGTTTATAGTCGGAGGAAGGACAAGCAAGCAGACACGGCAGAAGAAGACGATATGTTCACCATGGCAGACAAGGAAGAGGAGAACGACGACGGGGGTAAGAAGAAGGAAAGCTATTTGAGGTTAGGGGATATAGAGGGGCAAGAGTTCAACGAAGCGCGAGAAGGAGAAAGCGCCTCGGACGAGGATGACGAGCCAGTAGATGAGGACGATGCAGAACGACGGAAGAAGGCTGGCATGGGTTACGAACTATCATCATTCAACATGCGAGAGGAGATGGAGGAGGGCAAGTTCTCGGCGGATGGAACTTATATCAAGACTTTCGACCCCCACAGTGTACACGATCGGTGGATGGAAGACGTTAGCGAAAAAGATATCAAACTCGCTAGGCGTCGGAAGAAGCAACAAGATCGTGTCCAGAAGGAAAAGATGAGAGCGAGGAGAGGGAGTTGGAACAGAGTGGGGGAATGGGTGCTCTGGAGATTCAACTCCTTGCACTTCTCAAGCGAGGAGAGACGGTATTGGAGGCACTGTCGCGGTTGGGTAACAGATTGCGCAAGGACCCTCAAAATAACAAGTAAGTAATCTCGCACTTTCAACGCCGAGCAGTCTCTTGAAACTTATCCTTAGGAAACTCTTCAATGGGAAGGCGAAAACCGATTTGGTCTCCGTGTCGGAAAAACAACCATCCAAGGTCCAGTCAGACATTGACCTCATAACTCACCTCGCATGCAAAGTCATGTCCCTCGGTGATGTCGACGTCTATTCAAAAACTTACGAGGAACTTGTTCGCTCCGTGCGCGCCAGCGGACAAGTAGCACAAGATTGGATGCCCCCTTCAGCAGATATTAAGTACGAGTATAAGTGGAACGTTATTGGAGCAGAGACTGGTGATACTTTCGGCCCATTTAGTGAGGATGAGATGAGAAGATGGCACAGTGCAGCATACTTCGGACAATTTGGAGAGAAAGTGAAAGTAAGGCGCGTTGGAGGTGAATGGGGTGACTGGGATGATGTCGTTGGATAATTGTACAGTATGTTACGTGTCATGGTAGTGTTTCAATTGTACGTTACCTGGGCAAAGGTGCATGGCTCAGTGACTGATATACTGGAACACGTAGGATACTTCAGGTAAATCAACCTCAGCGCGGAGGAGATCGTCATGATTTCCCTTGAGTTCCTCGTTCGTGAAGTGGTTCCATCTGTAGAACTCATTGGAAGACATGACGAATGTGGTGGTGAAAACGTACGTGCTAGCATCCCCAGTAGAGCAGCGCTGATGATTTAATAACCTGCCTCCCGTTCTTGCAGCGCTTACACTTAAACGTGTCGTGGGTATCGCAGACCGTATCTTCGTTGAAGGTGAAGAGCTGCCGTAGTGCCTCTACCGAGAAGTGCCGCTCTGCATCTTCTTTCTCGTCTACAACGGCAGAGGAAAGTGCTTGCTTAGACTGCCTGACGCTGGAATATCTTCTCTTCGATAGTGCCAGTGGAGATGAAGCGGTAAACAAAACCTGGGGAACCCTTGAATAGTAGACTGCACCTGAAGATAAACATCCCTACATTCTTTCCTCTGTCCGTCTCGCCAGACGCGGGCGAGAGCTTGTTGATCGGCAGCTGGATTCCAGTCTGTCCCGACCATTCCAGCCGTGAGCACTACAAAAATACTTCACCTCACTTACCTGGATCAAACAAGATGAGTCGGTTGGCTCCAATAAGGTTGATACCGCATCCACCAGCTTGCTGCTCAGCAAGAATACAAACTCCTTGCCGTTAGGATCATTGAACTGGTCAACGAGTTTCTGACGCTTAGTGATCGACATGGTTCCATCGAGTCGAAAAAAGCCATAGCTTCGGTGATAGACATGTCAGCGGCGTGAAGATCAGATAAACGGAATAGTCTACTTCTTGTTTCGACAAAGCTTCTCGAATAAGTCAAGTGTTTGGGTATAGTTGCTGATTAGCACGATCTTGTCATTCGTAGTGGTTCTAATTTGATGTAGAAATCTAACAGTGTAAGGTTTGAGATGCGCCTTCCATGCCACAGAAAAATGCAGAAAAAAAACCTTTCTAACACAACAAATTTGCCTCCCCATTCGCAGTGCACCGTGTGGTGCTTGTTCTTGTCTCTTCCTATTGCGCCGGCCCCTCCGAACCCCTCTGGAATAAGCTTCTCTGAGCCATGGAGATCATCAGGCAGGTTGAGCAATTCCGGATGGTTGCAGAGTTTCTTCAAAATGTTGATAGCCTTTAATGGCTGAGACTCCTTTCCACGCAAAAGTGCCTTAATCTCCGGAGAGGAAATGAACAAGCGATACAACGCGAGTTGGAATTCCGAAAGACGGCAGAAAACAACATGTTCGTACTTGACAGGGACTAGAGTTGGCGAAACACTTGTCAATCACCGAAAGTACGTAACATAGAAGTATACTCACGGTACTTGGAAAGTAAGTCATTTGTACGGCGGATGATGAACTTGGTGACGAGATTGCCAAGTTCTTAAGCTTGTTTTCGCACTCTGCTTGTACCTCGGAAGTGGCGTCCGCGTCGCGCCCACGGATGATGGCATTCTCGAAGTTTTTTCGAAATTCTTCGCGGGTACCAAGAAAATTAGGGTTTGCAAAATTTAGTAACGAGAAGTACTCCGACAGGTCGTTCTTCAACAAAGAAAAGCATCAATATGCGAACATGCCCATAATAGGGATCACTGACTTGAATTGGCGTACCCGTCAGTATGACACGTCGCTTGACGTCGAGTGCATTTAGTGCCCGGAACGTAAGGGAGTCTAAGTAGCGGTGCATGAGAATGATCGAGTAATGCGCTAACGACAACGCTAACAAACCGGAGTTCTTCAGTCTGTGACCTTCGTCGCAGAGGAGCAAACCGATGCTGCAGTTAGCCAAATAGGGACTCAACGTGCGCAAGGTCTCGTAGGAAACGATCATGACTAGTAAGAATGTCAGGAAACCCAAACCGAAATTATCGTAAGGACACCTACCAGGTTGGGTAACATTCCGTCCCTGGCTTCTACCCATCTGGCGACCTTCCCAATCAGTTCCGCCTTGCCACCCTTACCGTCCACAGCAAGGACTGAGATGGCATCTTTGCCCAACCATTTGACTATCCACAGTTAGCATAAGTGAGGGGAGGAGACCTCACGTATGCATACCTAACTCGTTAGCCCAGTTTTTTACTAGACTTGCTGGACAAGCAATAATGCACTTCTCTATGGCGGGCTTTCCTGGATGAGGTGACTGTTTGATGAGGGTCCAAAGTAGGGCTATGCACTGGAGCGTCTTCCCGAGCCCCATCTCGTCTGCCATGATACAGCCGTACTGGTTCTCGACCATCATGCCTGTCGCGCACCTATACAAAAACTGAGGTATAACTGTCAATGCTGAGCTTCATGCTAGATAAGGGAAAGTTACCTTCACGCCTTCCACTTGATGTGGCCGAAGGACCTTCGATAACCGAGGGTCGATTACCACAGGTACCTTGGGTATCTTATCCTTCTTGTCCTTGCCCTCCCCCAGGAGTGCGCGTAGATTCTTGTGCGGATTGTACATTCCGGATGTCTTTTCCTCGGCCTCTCTTGCTGCTCTTTCTTTTGTCTCCTCCTTTTCCCTCTCCCTCTTCTCTTCCTCGGTTTCGTGGTCGTCTATGGTTGGGTCATACAGCACAATGGCATGATCTTCCATAGGATCGTGCAAAGGTCGAGGAATAATCTTTGCAGGCGGCCTTATTCCAAGTGCAATACCAGTTAGAGCTATTGGGACGACTTCCCCGTTCTTCCTCATCGTCGGCATAGAGAAGCGCCGAACCATGTCAAAAGGTTTCGGCTTGTACACAGGGTATGTCTTGATTGCAGCCTTAAGCTCCTCCTCGGTATACATCCCATCGTTGTCTCCCCTTTTCTTTCTTTTACTTCCATTTTCTTCGTCGTCGTTGTTATTCTCGTCCGTTTGTTCCTTGTATGAGACGCGTTTGCGTTTACGCTGAGGATGGTTGCGTTCAGCGCTGGTTAGAACTGTGGGTGGCTTGAATGGTTTGTAAACGCGTGTGCTTTCCTGGAGCCTGTCGACTACTTTCCCATCTGCAGTCGTTGGCGCACGTTTGAGCATGAACATGGCATAAGGACAGCCAGCGGAACTGCCTGTACTAGTTGCGCGTCATGATAAGGACGCGACGCCAGTGCACGTGACCGAATCATTCGCTGACAATCACCGTCACCACATACGCCGATGTGGGAGCGTTCGCCAACTCCTGAAGAATCGTGGAGCGACGCTTCAGGCGGGAACGAAGATGGTGAATGGCCAATCGAAGGTATAGTCGGGGAAGAGATTCGTCTTGACGGCACCCCAAGGTATGCTCTGCACAAGCGAAGGGGAACATTCTGACTACAATTATCCAGATACGAAGTGTGTTCTTTGTATCGTTGCCTTAAATTTCTTTAGTGACACTCTGTAACAACTAGGTGAGATGGGGCAACTGGTCTCGAGCAGACGGGTCGAACACGACATGGCAAAGCGACATTCCTGATAGGCCTGATCTAGTCAATCGCTGGAAACGCATGCAAAGCAGAAAACGTGCCACACTTGCTGAGAACAGCCTTGATATGGACGTCCCATGGAAAGGCGATACAATTCACCAACGTTTAACTCACCAACGTGCACAAGCATATGAGGAAAAGAAACAGGCGTCGCTTCTCTAATTTACCATCCACTGCGAACTGGGACGAAGAAGTTGAGAATGAGTACAGGCGACATCAGGAGCGCAGCGCAGAGGACAATGGACCCCAACTCAGACTGAGGAGAAATACTAATGTTGCATCGCAACCTTCCCAAAGGCGAGGGAGGACCTCATCACCAGCGCAATCCATTCTCTTGCGTGACATTCCCTCTCAACCGTCGTCTCTAGTTAACAGTCCAAGGAGAGGTCGACCGCGGATCGATACCTCTATCTCCTCGCCACAGTCTGGCACATCGAGTAGCGCGGCGGCATCTTTTCAGTTGGGTTCTAAGCCTCGAGTTCTTCCGAACCATCTCTCACTTACTCTGTCCAAACACTGTAAGCCTTTACTTTTGGACAGGAGTCCCCTTTAACACTATCACAGACGTTCTCGCATGGAGCGTGCGTGGACCAGAGCCGCAAGGGATGTCATGGCGACTGGAGTCAGAATTGATAGGAACATCGCTGAGGAAGACATTCCTCCTAATCTAAGCAAGTTCAAGTACATTGAAAAGGGCTATCTGTTGTGAGTGTCCGGACCTCCTTTGCTGTATTATCGTTGTTAATCTCAACTCAGTGCTGATGGTCTCCGAGAATTGTTTGATGTTCCTCGCGATGTCTTTACGATTTGTGATTGCTCTCAGTGTCTGGATGCCTCACACTGTTCCTGTCAGGTTATCTCGGATGTATTAGACCCGCTACAGAGGAAAATTTATGCTTATTCTAAGGTTTCGTCATCTGTCACCAACATAGTACCCTCTCACATTACGCAGGGCCTGTTCACCTTCAACGTTCCACAAGGCATAGAAGTCATCGAGTGCAACAAGGTTTGAAGGGAAGTGCGTGACCGACGTTGCCCGCCTCACTGTTCCCTTTAGTTTTGCAGTTGCGGCCCTCGTTGTCAAAATCGCGTTGCTCAACAGCCGCGAGACGTCGAGATAGAGATCTTCGACACAAAGCGATGCGGTTGGGGCGCGCGGACATTGGGAAACATTCCGAAAGGGAAGGTTCTTGGGACCTACACAGGGTGCGTGAACCTACCGTGCTTTAGGCTGACATATTTATGCCAGCACTCAGGAAGGTGGTGTGAGTACTTTCCATGACTATGAGCCAGGCGTCAAAAAGTCATTCGTAGACGACGAGAGGACGTGGATACACTTCCAGAGGAGCATTATGGCTACCTCTTCGACTTAGATGGCACAGAAATCAAGAACGAGGAAAATCTTGGAAACAGGTACACAGTTGATTCGTATGCCTATGGTATTTTCTTCCACTGTTCAGTGTCAATCAGTGACTGACTCATAGCACAGGCAACTGGACTCGGTTCGTGAAGTGCGTCCCGTTACGCCTCCTTCGTGGTGATAGTTCTCTTGTCTGATCCGATTCAGCCATTCCTGCAATCCGAACATGGTTGTGTATTCCGTCGTATACGATACGATTCCTGACGTTAGGCAGATTCGCAATGGTACTTCTGGGTTACCAACTGACAGGCTTTGTATCCAGGTCAACATGCCCTATGTTGCCTTTGTCACTTGCCAGGAGATCGCCGCAGGTACGGAGCTGACAATCAATTATCAGCCTCACCTGGATGAAGATCTCGATGTTAAATACATGTACGGAGCGGAGCGTTGCAAGTGCGGAACAAAGCCATGTCGAGGATGGTACAGAATTTAGAAGTATGTGAACCCTTGACACGTGAGGTGTCTTCTGATAATCCTTGCAGGTAGACGATACACTCAACCTGTATCACATTTCAGACTAATGTAAATTCTCTCCGGTCACTCTTAGTCTATTCTACACATTGCAGGCTACAATGAAGGTAGTCGACGAATCTATTCCGACGTGTGTTTGAGGTTGCACGCAGTACAGGTATAAGCAGAAGTACAAAGGTATCAGCCATATGTATGTTTTTGTTGACTTTAGCCACGGCAGGTATTCCCGAGTAGCTGATCTCCGTTGTGGACAAACTTTCTAAACTGGATAGGATGATTTCTGGTGCAAAACGTCATCCACCTAGTGGGATCGTAGGGACTTCCCAGAAGGCATGTAGGTGACTTGTGCCCACACGAAGCTGTCCGCGATCCGTGGAGGCTTTCTCATGACTGACTACGGCCAACGCCCACAGGGGTTCGTGATACAACTGCCAGACACTGGTGCGGACGCTGGTCGTTTCCTCGGCTCTCGTACCTCTAGGCAAGTCCCAATCTGGGCACAACATGATCCAAACGTCATCATGATCGCCTGCACTCGCATCGGGCTCGACCATTCCAACGGTCTACTATGAGTATAGCGATCTCTAGTCTGCTTTTTCAGCGCGAAATGTCCCCGTTTCCTACCTTTGAAGTCCACGCAGGTAATATCTGCTGGTTCTGTGACGACCTCGGGCATAGAACTTTTCACAGAATTGGATCCAGAATATCCTCGTGTCTTGGGGGAGAACGAGGCAAAATGAAAGAATACAAAAGCAAGCGAACTCAAGCGAAGATCTCGGGGTTCATCATACTTCCACCATTTCCGTACATAATGGGTATGTTAATGTCGATGATTCTGATAGGATAGCAAGCCATATCCTTCGATGTCGTCGTCGTGCACCTTGATGCCCAGAGTGGTTCCCCCTATACTCTGTAGCATGCTGAGCGAAAAGCAATTACTCGGCCGTGAGATCTCCTGGTGACAAGCTCAATTTCACCGGAGAGTTCGTCTATTTTTTTTATATAGGTGCTTTCGAAGAGTATCCCGGGAAGAGCAGGAATCCGCCCCTTTCCATGGGATTCCGATCCGCGCAGTGCAGGCAACTACTGCAATGTCCATCCACGGGTAAGCCACTTTCCATTTCGAAATCCCCCACGTTCGATGACGCTCCAAGATACGTATATAGATTCGTTGAGACCCACAAGGCGAACAAAATATGTCGCCTTGAACTGATTTACGCGGTAAATGTATGCGCATTTTGTCTTTCAACGAATGGAACTAAGTAATATTGGAAGTTGGTTAAGGAAACGAACCACGACGAGTTTGTTCGCGGTATTGTAGGTTTCGCTTGGTTCGTCGAGCGAATAAAACTACATCCCATGGAGACGGCATTGTTGTCAAGTACAGGGAATGCTGCACCACGAAGGTAGAAAGGTAGCGATCGGAACCTTCTCTTGGACAGTGGTGGCCAGAAGGTTCGTATTTAACCTGTATCGACCGCTTTTGTTGAGCATTGTTACAGCGGGTGTTGGGGGAGATATACCTGTGGTGTCAGTCCCGTCACAAGAAGTCTTCCGCTACTGGGTATTACCACAGCGTTTGATGACACCACCTCGATAGCATCACCTTGGATGGACACTGGAGATATCCGTCAATCGCGCAAAATTTACCCCTTGGCAAGTTCACGGAGTATTACTCAGGCTACTTCGTCATCCATCCCAGTCAGATAGGGGTAACTAAGGGATTATGCTACCCTATAGCCGTATATCTCATACGCGTGAGAGGCCTGAGTGGCTTAGCTTGCCATTGCTCGTCTCGGATTGCAGCTCTGAACTGCAGTTCAACGTCCTCATATCTGATGAAGGACTCGACAGCCGCTTCTCATGGGTTTTGCTTCTTTCTCGCCAACTCTAAGTTAGACTTGGATAATGAGGTTTCCCTTGAGAGCTGTGTGCGAAGGATAACTCCACAGTGCCTCGAACGGCTCCGTTATTCCTGAAGCTGAGGTACTGAGATGACTGCGCTGGTTGGTCTTTTGGTAGCCCATACCTCCGTCGATCCGTACAGGAACATTGAATTTTCCCCCGGAGAAAAAACCTTTTCATGTTCTGGGGATGTGTTATGTATTTGTCGCTTGTGTTGAAAATACAGCCCGCTGCTACGACCTACCATGCTGCAGATCCTGATAATTTTTTGATGCCAAGAGGCACCTTGCTCTGTCATTCTCAGTCCCGTTCATGGCTGCGTTATCTAAGATTGCCTCGACCTTCGTACTTTGAGGCTGTGTTTTCGGGTAACAATAATTACCTGGGGAAATTCCAAAAGCGGAAAAGTTCCATGGGGGGCTGCTTTGCCCGAACATGGACCGAGAAGTCCTGATGCAGTCTCAGGATGCCGGTCTGAACGGTCTACCTCGTACCAGCTGTTTCCTTCATATCGTCCATATCTTACCGAGGTAAATCATGGTCTTGCAGAGCCCAAGTGAGCTGTTGGGATACGTTTCCATAGCCTGCTGGCTCGGAGCCCAGTTCCCGTGAGTTTCCACCTTTCGTTATTTGACCCACGGGAAATGGATGGATATTGTGATGTCCTGCAGGCAATTTCTCGAGAACATCAGACAGCAGTCTTGCGAGAGTCTTGCACTCCCTTTCCTGTTTAACTGGATGCTAGGCGCGTCGTCTCGCGTTGGATATTACTAGTATCTTAGTCCTCGTAACAGGCGATGCATCCAATCTCATCGGATGCGTACTCACACATCAACTACCCTTCCAGGTAAGTGTCCACTCTACATTTCGGCTTGCACATAGGCAATTGACCACTGCAGACATATCTCGCCTTATATTTTTGCTCCGTAGACTGCTGCCTTTTGTGCCAATTTTTCTATTATGGTGGTGGTCCGAAGATCCCTCCCAATAGCTATGCTTATCCCCGTTCGCGTTCAGCATCCCTCGTTCGACCACACTCCCTAGACACTTCCCGTTACCGAACGCTGTCCGCTGTTGCTGGCAGCGTAGCCGCAGCCGCAGCGCGTGCTGCTCACTCAGACTCTCATACGGAACACAGGCATCGACGCGAGGATGAAGACCAACAACAATTTCATGGAGAACGTGCCCCTTCGCACGTGTCCGTGGAAGTGCAAGATGAAGTGGACGATGCAGTGCTCCCTGCTCTTTCAGACAGCTTTCACTCAGACAGTGGAAACAAGAAACGAGTATCTTGGAGTCAGGAACGATACGACCGCCATCCGAATCGCCAAAGACGCCCGGTGTCTCCGGTGGTGCATACCGCACGCTCTCCCCTGCAAATGACACCTACGCAAGTTGAGTTCACAGCGCAAGCAAGAGGTAGACAGTTACAACGTGACGGAGACTTGGAACAAGACGAAGAAGAACAGAGGGGACAGAGAACAGGGTCCCGTGCCAGCCGACGCGGTGCTGGTATGGTTTTCCTCGGGGTCTGGGCGTTGTTCGGCATCGGTGGACTGGCGGGCAGTCAGTACCGTCCAATAACGTCGAGAAGCACTAACGTCGGGACTGTTCTTTTGTCGAAGGCGGGAACGTCGCCACTGGCACAGTTACCAGCTACCCCTGATTTATTATTTAGCTCACATTCATCTATTTATGCGCAACTGCCGACGATACCAGTTACGATTGGCCCCCACATACATTTGCAGTCTGAGGAGTCTCCGCCCTCCGAACGTGTAATCGGGCGAATCTTCGCTTGGTTGTGCACTACCCTTTACCTTACCTCCCGACTGCCACAGATATGGAAGAACGTCAGTGGTTTCTTACTGCCCGGCTTCCAACGTACTGAGTCCCGCCTGTTCTAGTACGTCCGAAAGTCTGTCGAGGTCAAGCAATTTGTCATGTTTTTCAGAATTGAATGATTCTCATAAGAGGTGACAGGGCCTATCCGTGTATCTTTTCGTGTTTGCATTCCTTGGGAACTTCTTCTATGTTTGTTCAATTTTGACCTCCCCAAATGTTCGCTTGCCACCTCCGGCGTCAACCGAGTTCGTGCGTGAAAGTATACCGTACGCGATGATATTGATGCGTTCCTTGGTCCAGTCACTAACGTCATTTACCAGGTACTTGTTGGGCAGTGGCGGAACTTTCATCTTCGATATCACCATCGTTTCTCAGTACCTGCTTTACAAAGGGAGACATCCGCGCACTACGATGCGAAGCCGAGGCAATTCGCTTGTGCGTAGCACTGCAGCCGCAGGAGAACGGGCAGCTCTTTTGAGAACAGACACACTGCCGCACTCCTATACAGACCGGAGCTCGAGCATTGTTGCAAGGGGACAGGCGAACCGGATCTCGACGCTGGCAGGCGTCAACGATATCGTAGGTGCTTAAGATACTGAATCATGCCTTGAGATATGATTCTACGTGTACTTTTAAATGCTACTATGTAGTCGTGGACTTTACATTAATGAGAAGCGCTCGGACATGGCCTGAATTAGAGGCACGTGCTCTAAGTGGCTCACATGTGCTCTCACCAGCGTGAGCGTGGCACAGCCCAGCAACATAACTATGACGCACCCCCAACCAGATCATTTAGTATGGCTTCGAACTTCAATGAGACTTATGGGCTGACTCTACTAACTGATTTTAATTAGCGTACACTCGTCTTAGACTACCTGTGCCATAGCTGCTACACGAAGACTGCGCAGGCGTTCTCCAAGGAGAGCGCGGTGAGGCATCTGGACAGGGACGGGAACGAAATCTTTCCGAGTCAGGGCAGTTGGGGCAAACCTCCGAATTGAGCGGCGATCTGATACGGAGCATCACTCTGCGAGAATGTACGCCCCGGTTTTTCCTATGCACCATCCAACGTTTGTCTGGTTTATGAGAGATATCGTTGACCGTGCCGTTTCAGGCATACGGACGCATATTTTATCTGGGAGGGTTGAGGAAGCCATCCTTTGTCTGAATGAACATTTCCCAAAGGTATTAGACGAGAAAATGGAGGAAGCCGACACAACCTTCCCCGACGATGCATCGGACGATCATTTGCAATATACAAAAACTACTGTCAACCCTGTCCATCTGTCCCTGAACCTTCGTATTCTCGCCTTCATAGAAGCATGTCGAACACTTCCACTGAGCTATCCAGACCCAGCTCGCGATTCGACGATCATGCATCCTCCTCCTGCAAAGTCTTCAATCTGTGATCCTGCCGATGAAGAAAGACAGTCAAACCGAGTTACTGATTCGAGCAGGGAAATTGAATGCTCACGTGAATTCGCTCCGGAACTCAGCCAATAGGTCAATTTATCAGCAAGAGTTGAAGAACGTCTTTGGGTTACTTTTATACAAAGTCCCCGAGAAGAGTCCCATAGTAAAGTACCTCTCCCAGGAACGTCGTGAACGGGTCGCCGAACAGAGTCGATTGTGCGATATTATGTACGTGTTCTGATCTCCTACAACCACTGTCAATTAAGCTGTGCTTTAACTAGATAACATGGGCTATGCCTGTCATTTCCAACGTGGAGCTTGCAGTGCGCTACACCCACTGTCTGTGGTCCACCTTGCACACCATGAGGTCTAGGCTCCCGCCTAGATCTCGCTGGCCAGCGGGTGTCTCACTGCTGCCAGAACTCGCCGACAAGACCTCTGCCGATTCGGAGAAAGAGTCTCCCGAAGTAAGCCAGTTTTCGATTTGTTTTACTGACCCTAGCTCATTGACCCTCGCAAGATTCCGCCCTTCGATTTACAACGTTTCTTGAGTACAAAAATATGATATCATGACGTGGCAACGATTCCTATAACGTTTTACGACCTCGCAGCTCACATATATATTATCATACTAATACCTTTCGATACATTGACACGTTCTCGTACGCGAACATCGTTGCTTTCTCTCGTATGTCCTGTTAATCAACATAAGTTTCAGGGCGTCTAAGCCCACAGTCCACACATGCTCCTCGGACATCGGTACCCTTTATGTGATGATCCTAACGTCTTTCCAACGTCCGCGGTTGATTTCAGTAAGTAACGTGAATGCAACGCAGAACTCCCTCAGGCCAAGTACCTGGAGATGACGCAACTTATGCCATGCCACGCTCATTAGGATCTGGTCCCCTTTGGCAGAAGAACGGCTAAGCCAATCATTATATGATAAATCCAGAAAGACTAGGAGTGGGCATATGGTTGGCAGTCTTTGCAACGGAACTTGATAAGGAATGTTGAGGAGGGCAAGGTGCGTGATGGTGTGTGGGAGGGCGAGAAAAGTCGGCACTGTCAAGAGCGTAGATACGAAGGAAAGCATGGTTGGAGATGCCAGTTCTGTGTCGAGGGATAGGGTATCATCCCATGTATCTTCGGCATCGTTACTGCACTCCTCAAGTGTAAGGTGCGTTAAGGGTCCCTGCGCAGTTTCTCCCAGCCTTACGCCTTCTATCGTCTTCTGAAACCAGTCCCGGCGCAGCGACGTGCGAGGACCAACCACGATTAGGTCTCCGTCAGGCTGACCCATGCCCAGCACAGACTGCCTCAAGCTCGGACACACTTAGTGGCATGTGCACAGCTGCGTAGCGCATCAAAGCTCGCCGTAGGTGCACTGGGATGTCTGGTACTAGGTCGCTAGGTCCACGCCCCCGCAGGTAGCGAGAATAAGGTGGGTACACAGTTGGGTCAGAGGAGGAAGAGTGACAGGATGGGGGTAGTCGCGTGGACTTGGCACGCTGGCTGGGCACTCACAAAGAATGGGTGCAAGGGCCATTTCACGCCACTGCGGGCGTATTCTTATCAACACCTTTTTCGTTATGAGTGGCCTCGCCATTAATAGTAGTCGTTGAGGTGGGTGATGATTGCTTTCGCCAACTCCGAGGAGCTCTGGGACCTGCATAACGTATCTCTCGCTGCTGATGAGATCGGTCACTGGTGCGGGGGACTGATAGCTAAAAATCACATCGAACGGCAGAGTGCGTTGATTGTGAGCAGTGGCCGAGGGTGGGATGGATGCAGGTAACCGCTGCAGATTTCGGGTATGTCGAAAGTCTTCACCCCTTCCAGGAGAAGCCAAGTCAGGTTCTAGCACTGCTCGAGGTGGATGACTTGCCTGAGGTCCCGTAAGATGGTATTAACTTGACTTCTCGGTCGATGATCGGGTGGGATGTCGAATGATGGCATCTGCCTGTCGTACGGTGGGTTGCTGCGAGCCAAGTTCTTGTCCATATTCAGGTCGCACAGAAGTCATTCACAACTCAGGCTCTCAATTTCAGAGCTTGCCATGTCCTCGATGAAATATCATATTTCATGTTCATTTTCATGGAGTGCATACGCAGTCGGAATTAGTGTAGTGGTGACGTCGGATTCTTGCCAGCATACTCGTAAGGAATTTTTTTTAACAAGCCCGCCCTCCCCAGTGACATATGGTGGTAGTAGAAGCACAGCCGACAAAGTGAATCGTACGGGAACTTAGTTCATCTGGCGGATGAGGTTGTTGATGTTGGTCTCCCGGTTACCAAAATCACCACCCTCAACGAAATGCTTGAACTTCCGTTGTCTCCAACCGCCAGTAGGGTTCGACAATTTGAATGGCCAAAGGAAATTTGTTGCCTGAAAAGTAAAGATCACCGAAATGAAGTACGCAAGTTTGAGGGAACGCACCTGTTTGAAGTTGGGGCCAGCGGTAGCAACTTCGTGAACGAGGTCCTCCACGCAGAGGATGTCATATTTGCCCAGGTTCTCCTCGATGACGGCATTGTTGGTGAGAGGGATGCGTTGCTTGTTGACCTTGCCGTAGCCACGCTTGTAAATTAGTTCCCGGATAGACTTCAGATTCGGCTCGCTGCAACATTCCTAAGACCACAAAATAGTACGTGCTCAAAATCCTGCCTCACCCGTATGTGACATAGGGCTCGACTAGCCGCAGCATTTGTTGGGTAGCCCTGGTTACCTTCACAAAAACACCGTTGTTGATCTGGAGAAGACGTAGGAGCTGAAGGATCTTGCGAGGCTTTGGTGCGATATTGTTGATACTAGGCACGAATCAGGAGGCAGCGTGCCACAAAATAACTGCACACTTACCCGCGAATGCGGACGACGAAATAAACCTTCGATTCTGTGGGGACATAGAAGTCGCCAGATGCCCGCGCTACTCTCTTCAGCCTAATCTCTTCCCTCTCTTCGCTAGGTATTCCTTCACATAAGCTTCGGCCCTCTTGAAAATAACTTTGCGCTTTGCTTTGGCTGCCTGTATATTTGAAGTTTCAGTCAGTTTTGGTCGGAAGAGCAGAGCGAGAAGCAAATAGAGATCAGTCCCGAAAGATGGTTAATTTGCGAGGCAACACAGTAGAAGAAATACTACTAGCCATTCGACGATTGAATTGTTATGCATCACGAATGGAATAAGACATATGGAACAGGACTCCTAGCTTACCTTGCGAGCAGCCGAGGCTGCGGCAAGACGCTCCTCCCGAGCCTTCTCGTTCTGCTTGCGCTTTTTGAGGAGGGTCTCGGGAACTTCAATATCCTACACGGGAACGTCAAGAAAGATGGCAATGGATTACAACCGCCATTGAACTAACCGCGACCGTGGGGACACTTTCAAGATTCAAGCCATCAGCCAGCGATGCTCAGGGAGGATTGAGCTCTACTCACGTTGTTGAGGGCGCCATAGCCTGTCTTGAAGTTTATCGATGTGCCAGACGACGTCCGACACGGTCAGAGTTACTGTGGCTGCCAACTATATAGCATTAGTCATACACTCTCACGACCCGTATTAGCCGTCGCCAACAACAGCCACCTACAAGCCGTGCCAAGTAGACGAATTTGTAGCAGCCGTGACTACGTTAATATGCAAAATATTCGACAAGCTCCCCGGTTGAGACTCTCCTACAAACACGCATTGCCTACAAGCACACCTTGGATCGGATCTCCGAACATCGATACTTGTGCTTGTCCAAAGAGAATGTCATGGGTTTCTATGTGGGATGATCTTGTCAGTAAGGTGATGTAAGTAATACACCTCGGATTGGAAGCTCGCGGTAGGTCACTCACCGTCAAGCAAGGTTCCTGCCCACGCAGACCACACTTCCAAGTTCCAGTCTGACACAACTTACATTTTGCATCAGGCACCATCGACTCCAGTTCCTGTCAGGCCCAGTGTGCACGTCGCGGTGCTTGAGCGTAATCTCTCATTGAATTTGACTCGTGTCACCACCAGAGCAAAATCTATCCTCCCAACTGCAATTACCAATGGGCATGGGGCTATCAGGGGCGCTGCCCACGTTGCTTCCGTAAGTGGTGCAGTGCAGAATCGGGGTAGTTGCGTACCCTAACACTCGGAACACAGTTGTCAAAAGGAAATGTCAATTTGCACTTGTGTTCGCCGCGTTGTGCGGCGCAGATATCACGCCATGATGGCAAACACATTTTGAACACGACAACAGGGTCCTCACACTCTTCTGGAGAAGACAGGCCAAAACGTTCTAACCTTATCGTACCGTATTAGACAGGAGAAAAAGTCACAATATACATGCGGGATTTGTATAATTGCCATACCTGGCAAGCTTCTCCATCATGATGGGCAGCTTAAAGACGAAGCTGACCGAGCCAAACTTAGCTTATTCCCAATGTACATGGACGCACTCAACAAACCTGGTCAGGACCACCCCTCTGAACGGGATTCTGCCATCCTGGAGACTGCTGTGTGGAGAAAGTTTGATACACGACTTCTCCCTATGTGCACTGCGGTGTACTTGATGTCTTTCTTTGTACGTCTTGTAATGCATGTCGGTCAACTCAATATCCTGCTCAGCTTAGTACCCCGAACAATCAGGACATCAACAACATTGCAAATGCTCGTGTCGCTGGTATGCAGGCAGCATTGAACATTTCAGATTACCAGGTAAGCCTTGATTGTAACTCTGATTCCTCTGTTTGACACCGTCGCAGTTCACCGTGGCTTTGACTCTTACATTAGTGTAAGTGGCTCCATGGGAAGTTGTGAATTTTTCATTAGAATTGCGTAGCCCCTATATTGCTATGGAGTTACCTTCGAACCTGATCTTGAAAGTTAGTCCACTCTTCTGACTTTGTGTTGTTTTGACCTTTGTGTTTGTAGCGTGTCGGCCCCGATCGCTTGTTACCTGCTATGGTTGCCTTGTGGGGAATAATTGCCGCCATGCAAGGTATGCGGGATGCTCAGATAACCAACACCCCGTAATTACGATTTTATTCAGGATTCGTCACTGGTTACACTGGCCTACTTTTGTGTCGATTCTTTCTAGGTCTGACACAAGGTAGGATTTAAAAAAAAGTACGAGTTATAGGGTCTCTGATGAACTGGCGCCACGTCTGGTAACAGGCGGCCTTCTTCCAGGACTTGTTCTCTACCTTTCCTCCTTCTACCCGAGAGAAAGACTGCAGATGAGGTTAGAGTAGGGATCATAACACTACGATGGCCTTTCTCGTGACGTTCCTTTGTAGGATAAGTGCTTTCTTTTCCTCGGCATCATTAACAGGAGCCTTCACTGGTCTGTTGGCTGCTGGCATAATACATATGGACGGAATAGGTGGCAAACCAGGATGGGCTTGGATATTCTTTATTGTATGTCATCCCCTTCTATTTCATGGCACATGATATCCATAAGCTTTTAGGAGGGACTGTTCACCTTCTCGTTCGGTATCTCCTCGTTTTTTATTTTCCCTCGGTCTCCAGAAAGCGCGCGCTTTTTATCACCGGAGGAGAGATACTACGTTATCTCGAAACTCAAGAGGAGCAGAGCCATCTCCGAGGATGACGGAAGGGATGTCTTCAGCTGGGTGGAAGTATTAAGAGCATTCTGTTCACCGCAGGTTCTGCTGCTCATCATTGTCACGTTTTTCAATGGTGTGTCGGTTGTCATCTTATCTCCTCCCGTGCTACACATCAGAACCAGGAACACAGGTGTTTGGCCTTGCACTGTCAGTTTTTGTGTTCGATAATGCCTATCTGCCTGACTTCAAATGTGCAGCTTTGAGATAACAATCGTCGCTGGCCTGGGGTACACTGGCAATCAGGCGCAGCTTATGAGTGTTCCCCCTTTCGTGCTTGCATTTATAGGTAAGCATTGATCAGTCTACGGTGCCACATATTGCTGATTACCAATGCGTTGGGAACGCATGCAGCCTCCATGATTTCTGCATACTTTTCCGATCGGTACGGCTGTCGTGGCCTTGCAGTGATATTTTTTTCGTTCTGGTGCATAATAGGGTTTTCCATGTTCTATGGTATAGTCAGATGCGCCGCGTTCCATTCAGGATACTGACTCCACACTTCAGCGTCTACTTCCCAACACGTTCGATATGCTTCACTCTTCTTATCTATGACCGGTACATACGCCGCCGTTCCGCTGTCATCACTTGGATTGTCAATAACAGTGCACCTCACATCCGGCGAGCAAGTAGCATTGCCTTCGGCTTCGTTGCGAACTGTTCAGGCGGCATTCTCGCAACTTGGCTCCTTGGCTCCTTGTCACCGGGTCCCAATTTTACGGCAGCCACGATTGCGTACATTGTCATGTCCACTGGCATGGCCTTGTTTTCGTTGCTGAACTTGTTGTATCTTTCACGAGAGAACCGTGCGAAGGCAGAGAGGAGGCTTTCTATGGCGAAAGACGATGAACCCGAGCATTTGGGAGATCGTAGCGCATGGTTCGTGTACTCTTTATAGGTCCTGGTGCGAGAACCCAAGTTCGGTTCGATGAGAATAATCTACTCGAAACAACATAGTAATTTGGCTTGACTGTTCCCCGAAGGCCCGACTTGGAGTTCTTGCCTGGCGCATCCAAGTGATATACTGTCACCTCAGTTCTGTTATCATGTGCGTACTGGTCAATTCTACATCGCTGACGCACGGTCTGGGATGATTGTACGGAAACCAAGTCATGGGCACTGCACGTCAGAGCGTACCAACCACGGATATAACGATACTCGCCAACCCGTGGAGTTATTAGCATGTGATCTTGGCGAGTAGCGGGTATGGAAGTCAAGACTTTCAAGTTCAATGACTGTCGGATGGACTGTGTTGACAGTGAGCGCATCTGCCTGAGGTCCATAGCACTAGCAACTGCAGAGAGTTCACCACTTACGCGTGGTGGAACCGCTGGCCTTCCCGTTCAGACGCGGCATCAGGCAGAAGAGCCGAGAGGGCGTGGACAGAGAGATATGAGCTGCCTGGGGCTTATGCTATTTAGTATTCTTGAAGTCAGGTACATGTAACGAGTGACGAGGCACGCTTGACTGTCTCGTGCTGACGAGAAGGTCACATCACTGACTGCCAAGAGAAAAAAAGACCATCCGTTAAAGGCAACATAAATAATTTCCCCTTGTCCGTTTGTTGCTGTGCTGTACCTCCAACCCCGACGGACACCGAAAAACTCGAACTTCGGACTAATCCAAGTCGTTGTGGTTGTGCACTCGTGCGTTCCAGGCTTGCGAGCCCTGCAATACGGCCAGTGACGTGGGCCACGGCCATGTAGCAGTTGAATGGGAGATTTCTCATTCCGTGACAGCCGCCGTGATTGAGATGCGGGTGAACTGCCATCAGGAACCGGTAGTGAGGCGGACCTATTAATGAAAGGTGTTAGCTAACTACTTGTGCAACGCCATCCCATCCGTCCCTTCTCCCACCCTCATCATGATACCCTTCCACCTTGGATGGTCGTCGCTGGCGATCCTGGCAACAGGATTGCTTTCTATATACCCGTTGAGGGCAACCGCTCAGCAGACCACAGTTGTCTGCCCATCACAATATAACTGGGTACGCGCTCGGCGTTCTTTGTTCGCAGTCGACCTCTTTTGAGACGCGCTCACCGACACCCCCACTGACGTGCAGATGGACAATAGCAAAAGTCAGAATCCCTGCCTCGTCGCTGCCTACGTGCAAGGCGTGTGTTCCGGTGGTCGTAAGTTTCTATTTTGCATGTCCGGAGCAGGATTCAGAACCTCTTTGTTAGAATTTAGTGTTGATGCGCTGCAACCTAACACCCACTACGTTGGTCCCTACACCGACCAGGCAAATGCCTGCGAATGCAATACTGTGACATACTCCCTCATCAGTGCCTGTTCTATATGTCAAAATAGTACCTACATCGCGTGAGGATTCTGTGCCATTCTGTTGCGCATTGCATTCACTCATTGTACACGGTAGCTGGAGCTCTTGGTCTTACAATTGTTCGACAGTCTACTCTGGGTGAGAAGAGCGCAAGTTTGCTTGAGTTCTCCTATCTGACCCTTCTGTTAGATACCCAGAGAACATTCCCACCGGAACTGCTGTACCGCAGTGGGCTTATCAAGATGTTGAAGTATGTTTCTTTCACCCATCTTAAACTCTCGTTCTCACGTCACCAATGCATTATAGCCGACTGACGATTTCAATGTAACCGTTGCTCAAGCAGTCGGAGGTGAGCCGGTTTCGGATTGCACTCTCGGTACACTCATAGCCTTTCAGACAGTCCTGAATCGACAGCCACTGCAGCTCAGTCCACTGTTACCAGCATTCCCACCGCGACGAGCACAGCCGCTTCTCTCACTGCGGCACCTAGCTCTTCCACAACATCCTCACCCCAATCTGCTTCGAAGTCTAGCAATACAGGCGCAATTGTGGGAGGCGCGGTTGGTGGGGTAGTTGGACTCGCAGCCATCGTCGGTCTAGCTGCCTGGTTGCTCCTCCGTCGTCGCCGACAAGTAACGCCTCCCAACGCCTTGGACGGTGGGGCACCACCTCCAGCGACCAGTAGCATGTACACAGGCTCAAACTCATTCACTGCACCTCTCACTCAACCAAAGTTCTATGTGAGTTGTTACATTGTCGCGGTCGTACCGCTACTTAGACATCGTCTGCAGGATCCGTCCGATCCTAGCACGTTCCCTGCCTCGCCTCCCTCCCCGACTATTCAGACGACCCCTTCCAATGGCTATCAAAATCCCTCTATTCACTCCGCTTTGTATGCCTCCCAAGGCGGGCGTCCTGGTGGATATAGTGGCGCTCCCGAACTTTAGTTGGTCGTCTGTTTTAGCGACTAACTGTTTACTGTCCCTTTCGTTTAAATTGTCTCGGTCTCGGGTGCCCTGGATACGGCACAGTTGTGGAGGGTGTTCTTTCGACAATTCCACGCAGGATATTGTAATTTACGCGTTCACTACGAAATTATTGATTGGTTATGCGGACGTATGTATTTGTTCGTTATGCACGCGACGCAGGGTAGGCAACTCATGTGACACCTGACTGCCACTGCCACTGCACTGGACTACCTGCCAAGCAAGACATGTGCTATGGCTGATGCGGCAGCCCAAGTCTCCGCACTCGATACCCATGCCCTGAAGTGGATTGGATACTGGAGTACTGACAGGTCACGGCAGCGACACCTAAAGCTGAAGCACAAATTCGCCCAAATTGAGGACTCCCAGGTGGTGGTCAAACTACTTCCTCCATCAGCTCTCAAGCTCAAAGCTGCTATTCAGCAGCCTGCAGGAACACCATGGGTGGATGTCTGGTCTGCCTCATCATGGGCATATTTCAGAATTTAAGTGGGCCCTAGAAACCGCAGTGCATTAACCAATAAAACCACCCCATTCAGTCTGAGTGCCATGTCTTTGTGGCATGCAACTGCATAGAACCCTAGTCGTTACACTTTATTGAACCAGCCAGTGTACATTTATCGTAGCAGGGTGCTTTTGGTTACCTTCGCTCCTTTTGCCCTCGAGGCGTGCAAGTACCTTGGAGTACCCAGTATCCACACATCAGACCCCAGCTTTGTTGTAACGATCCTGAATACACGCATACAGGTGTCGGTACACCAGGTGACTAATGACATCCACAGATGAACTAGAATGATCAGCCAAAGAGTGCACCGTGTGCATTCTCATCTGAGGCGCCCCGAGATGAAGGATTGCCGGAGAAGCTAGGACAATCGAACATGTGGTTGCGTGCGCCTGGATGTAGTTGTTAAAAGATGGAAAACCAGGAAAATAACGTCGTCGTTGATATTTAGGCCTCATTTAGGGCTGGCATATGTATTACGAAATCCGACTATCGGGAAAGCACCAATATGCTTGCATTGACAACCATGATTCTCTTTTATGACCACGATTGCACCGTTAGAAAGCAACTACCGATTTTTTGAGTAGATCTGTCCTGCATTTAAAGGTGTCGGCGTCGACGACCTTTTTCGTCCGTTATCTCTCCACAGGATGCCGGTATCCGAGCTCACTTTGAACGACGGAACCAGGACGCCCTGGATTGCCTTTGGCACCGGAACTGCACTATATGGCAAAGATGTCCAACAGTCAGTCACCGTCGCCATCCAGAACGGTTTCACCCATCTGGACGGTGCTCAACAATACCACAATGAGGACAGCCTGGGTGCCGCGATCGCTGCCTCAGGGAAACCACGATCTGAATTATACATCACAACGAAGCTGGGGAAACTGAAGCCCGGAGATACTCCCAAGAGCGCATTAGAAGAGTCTCTGAGAAAGCTAAGGGTCGACTATGTCGACCTGTACTTGGTTCACCATGCACTGGCGCATGTGGGGAGACTCCAGGATGTTTGGATAGGAATGGAGGAAGCCAAGAATGCCGGGTTAACGAAGTCGATTGGCGTTTCTAACTTTACCTCTGACCACCTCAGTGAAATACTAGAGGTCGCAACAATCCCTCCCGCTGTCAATCAGGTAGGGTCTGCAATTATGTTACGTTACAAGGTCTAACCAATTTGTTAGCTCGAGGTTCACCCTTACGTCTGGAAGGCCCTCCAGCCTAACCTGTCCCTCCACCAGAAATACAACGTCGTCACATCCTCTTACGGGGGTCTCTCCCCACTTGTGCGAGGAAGAGGTGGTCCCCTAGATCCTGTGGTAGAAGACATACGCGCACGATTGGCACGTACACGCGGTTCCGCTGTTTCCGAAGGACAAGTTCTCCACAAGTATTATCAACAAAAGGGTATATTAGTCGTCACGTACGTGTGGTCTCTACCATTGCCGTTATAGGATTCCTGACGGCCTTCGAAGAACCTCTGCGAAGGTAGAGCGTATCCAGGAATATCTCGATACGGAGAACGTGCCCGAGTTGACACCTGACGAAATCGAAGACATTGAGGCTGCTGGTGCAAAACTCCACAAGCGATTCTTTGTAAATATTTCTTTCACTTCCTTCTACATTCATCTCTGATGAATTGAAAGCCTGGAAACTGGCCACCAGAGTAAATGGAGTGAAGTTGGACCACCAAGGAGTGGCCCTGAACAACTGTCATCGCTGTGTAGACTACACTTACTGTGACGCCCAACTGGTCATCAGCGTGTGGCTCCCAATACACCTGTTCCTCCTTTCCGTTACCACTGCGTACCGCCATTCTCCATAATTCTTTCTCTGCTATCGAGGTTAGCGTAGATGATCAAATGGAAGCATTAGATTATGTAATACTACAATAAGCATCCGTGCACCATGGATGGTTGTTCGCCCTGGGCTTTCATGGCGTCCGTGCCTCAGTCTCTGTCTTCGTATTCCACCTATGCCACTACATCCAAGTCGCGTTTGCAATCGTTATATTCCGATGTAACCAGACAGAAACACTCTAATCCCACATCTTACCATGCCCATGTCGACTGGTGGCAGCGCGCTTTGGAGGAGTTAGTGTCCCAAGGATGGCAGGCCGAAAACCCAAGTCCTTGGAAAGGAAAAGAAACCGAAGGTGACGAAGAGCTTCATAGTCGGAGCAATAAGCTCGTTCTGAATGCCCGGAGGTCTTTGGTGGACCGACTACGATTCGACGGCGTCGGAAAGCCCCTCGGAGTGGCCCACACGATTGTACGTGACACTCGCGCATTTGCGTGCGTCGCTAAATATATACGGTACTAGTAAAGGCCGAATTGCGCCACTCCAACGCTGTCATCTCACTACCTGCATTCTTTTCGTCGACCGTGTCGGTATATGACCCCGGCTGGCTACCTTACCGTATCGCGTCCTTTCTCGTCGGCAAGCCGCTATGGTGGGCAATGGAGCAACTTGATCTCGTCAAGTCCGAGGATTCGTATAGCGAAGCGGAGATGTGGAAGAGGGTCCAGGGCGACTATGTCATGCTCAAGCTCGTCGAACGCGCCGCTGACGTGGTGGACAGTTTTCGGGGAGGAATGAGTTTGGCGGACAGCCTCTACACTGTAGAGAGTTTCCGCAAGGAATTCGGCTCGAAAGTATTACCGGGTGTAACCATAAGCGAGATGGACACCGAGGTATTATTGAAATATCTTGAGAGGGATAGACGGATCCTAGTCAGGGACGAGGATGTAAGTCCGTTCCTGATCAACCACGAGGAAAATGCTTATGGTCCTCGAAGGTCATTAAGTTTATTACTGCCGACCGAGAGAAAGAGGTGACAGTGATCGATCGCGGTATCCTCGAGCTTAAGACAGCCGTGGGCAATCTACAAGGTCAAGTAAATACGATCCAGGGCAAGATTGACGAGTAAGACCTCACTGAACCGGGACATAGCCGCGAGCTAACATAATTACATCAACAGAATGACAACCAGGATATCGACCGCTCTGAGCCGGCAGCAGAAACCGATCGCATTGGCGCATCTTCGCCATAAGAAGGGTCTGGAGGAGATATTGACCAAACGGCTGAGCGCCCTTCAAAATCTCGAGTCGACGCTTATGAACGTGGAGACTGCAGCTGGCAACATCGAGGTTGGACACGTGATTTTTTTTAATTCTAGCGAACTTGCTGAGCATTGGTTGTAGATTATGCAAGCTTATGAAAAGTCTGCAGTGACGCTACAGACGATCCTGAATCACCCCTCTCTTCAGCGGACAAAAATTGACGAAACGATGGATGCATTGGCAGCTGCTAATGCTACTGCACGGGAGGTCGATGATGCCATCAGGATTGGAGGTGACATGGCGGCTGCGGAGGCGGGCATTGACGATGTGGATTTGGAAGATGAACTTAGGGAACTGGTCATGGAGGTGGAAAGAGAGTCGGGAAAGGCAGAAGAGCACGCGGCATTGGAGAAGCTGCAGGATATCAACGTGCCGGAGCAGATTCCAGCTAGGCCAGAAGCAACCCAACCTGTCCTGCAGCAGGTCGCAGAATCATAATTTCCTAATTAGGACGATATTGTAGTATTGATGACGCAGTGCATATCATGCCTGCTTGTCTTCCTCCACAATGGCTTCACTCCGTCTACGCCACCCTCAAGGTGTATCAACCCTCCAGCTAGATTTTGATAGTGCAACAGTAGGGGACTTGCAGCAACAAATATTCTCGGCATCCCAGATTCCTCCATCCCAGCAAGAAAGTGGGCTCACCATCGCCAACGGATCTTCCTACGCTAACCTACCGGTGACACTACAGTTAAATCAGGTTATCCCCCTCGGTCCTTGACGGTCATACCCGAGTTGCCACTATCTAGTCTAGGCCTCAAACCTGGAGAGCAGATAATAGTAAATCAAAGAGCGATCGCAGCTACAGTGCAAGCGCCAACAGCTGGCAGGACGACCGTACCGATATCGGGGTCTTTTTCACCACCTGCTCCTCAATCCGTCACTACTTCATCGAGCACCGGACCTGCGTATGTGGAAACATCAGAATCTAGTGTATTGGTACACAGAGTGAGCAGGTCGTCCTTATTGTTATGTCTGCGCTTCTGAGCTTGTTTTTTGTCAGGTCGTTCCCGATGACAACTCGTGTTTGTTCTCATCCGTTGCCCTGATTTTTGAACAAGACATCACCAAGGCACAGAAGATGCGACAAAGTGAGTGGGGCGTGGTTTGCAGCCCAATTCAGAAGCTAATGTAGTAAACAGTCGTGGCAAATGGCATACAGAGTAACGCAGAAACTTACAGTGATGCGATTCTCGGGTAGGCATGTCCATGCATGTTCTGCAACTGAGTATTGAACATTGGGCACCCTACTACGTAGAATGCCTCGCGACAAGTATATCTCAACCATCCTCTCATCCTCTACGTGGGGTGGAGCCATTGAACTTGGAGTTTTAGCGAATCATTTTGGAACGGAAATCACATCGATCGACGTTGAAACCGGGCGGATCGATCGGTTCGCTCCTGCGCCTGAGAAGAGCAGAGGGGACAGGCCAGTGAATGCGACACTGCTGGAGTTACACAACTGACTTCGATGAGACAGATGTATTCTCATCTACTCCGGCATACACTATGACGCCGCGACACTGTCTCCCATGGTCGGCGCTCCAGCAGAATGGGATCAAACCGTTTTTCCAATAGTAAGAGGAAGCCTACTTGTTACTGGTAAACGAATTGATCCGAGCCGGTACAGATGTCCATAGGCGAGGATGATCCCGTCTTGGAAGCTGGCCAGAGGCTGGCAGCAATTTTAAGAGAGAGGAGAGCGTTTACCAACATGGCAACATTTGACCTAAAATGTGAGGTGAGTGAGATCGGTGGATACGAACACATGCAGCCATTTAATTGCGATCAGATATGTGGGAAGGGCCTGAGAGGTGAGAAGGAAGCCAGAACACACGCTCAGGAAACGGGCCATACACGATTCGGAGAGTACTGATATTCCATGCATATGCATACGTCTGGTTAGCCTCGGAAAAAGTTTCATATGTACGGTACCGTTCGCTGCACCAAGACTTAGGACATACCCGTGATCACGTCGCTCTCAATCTCCATAATGACAGGCACATGATCAGAAACACCATAAATCTCACTCCGAATTTCGCACATCTTCACCTTCTCAGCTATGCGTTCGCTTACAACAACTGAAAGCCAGAGAACATCAGTATGGTGACGTGATATAAGCACCCGAAGACTTACACATGTCCAACCTCCAGCCAATGCCTTTCGCACGACAATTGAAACGATAGGAAAAATAAGTGTAATGGCGGTCATCTGAGTGCCTTTGCCGCCAAATATCAACGAATTTGCCGGATTTTTCCTCACACTCAGGGGGATCGAGAATGTGTTTGAATGCCTCGGTCTCATCCTTTGTGTAACCGGGCGTCTTATTCCAATTCGGCTTAGGATTGGCAAGATCTGAAACGGGGGATGACTCGGGGGTTGGCTGAGGCGAGTACGAGCTACTTACCCTGCGCCGTTGGCGCGACGTTCAAGTCACCCATCCAAATTACTGGCTTCTTTTTGTCCAAGTCTCGGATATACGTAGTAAAGTGCCGGTTCCAAGTGTTTTTCTCCGATAGGGTCTGTTTATCAAGTGAATCAGAGCAGCTGAGGGGAGGAAACCTTCGAATTACCTTCAGCCCCTGCCCTGCATTGGTCACGTAGGTAGCCAACACATAGCAACCTTGAAACTCCAGAGTGATAATACGCCCGTTTACAAGGCTTGGATCTGGATGCCCAGGCAGGTCGGTACTGACGGATAACGGTTTATACTTGGAGAGTGCAGCAGTTCCGGCTGAGACCAATAAGAGGTTAACACGCACGCTGCCGTAAGGAAAACGTACAGTAGGACTTCTTGTCTGATATTGCCCATGTACGATAACCGAACCGAGAATTTAGTGTACCATCTTGTGGGTCACTGTTCACCTGAGTAGCCAGCGTTGGAAGGGTAAGCTGTAGGTACCAAACGCAACTCCTACCTTGGTCTCCGTGAGCACGAGTATATCGGGGTCCTCGGCTTCGACATAATATTTAAAGCCCTGAATTGCAGATGTAAACCAAACCAGGAGGCAAAGTACAACTGTACACACCTTCTTCTGGGCTGCAGCCAATCCGCAAATGTTCCATGTCACGAGTCGGAGCGTTCCCTCTGCTCGGGCAGGAAAGGAGATATGGACCGGTGGGACTTTGTTGGTCGGTTGGCCATTTGCAGCCTTTCCAGTGGTGTCTGGAGATTCCTGTGCGCCCTTCCCTTTGAATTTCTTAGCCTCTGGCTTTGAAGCTGTGTCGTGTTCGTGGTCAGAGTTCGATTCAATGGTGGAAGCCTTTCTTTTCGGCGGCATGCTGATTCTTGGACGATGGTGCAACCCCAAAATGGGACGACGCGCTAACATGTGTGACGCGACCCCGGCCTTTCCTAACTTAGATACGCGTCTCAGTTGTGGGTCCGTATTTATCCTTGTTATACTTGTAATACTATATTGGCCTTGCTTTCATGGCACGTGCAAAGTGAACATGAGAACTGACTTTATCTCTTCTCCTTCCCCCTGCCACAAAGCAAGGAGAAGTCGCACTGTGCTGTATTTTTCTCGGTGTGTCACCACTGCGCAGTGCCACACAGCTGTGTTCTCATCCACACTTCAGCTGCTTGACCATCCCGTCACGACATTCGTTTGTATTGCGATTCAGCTATTCATACATCATTCCCTAGCTACCGCACCCTGCTTAACTTATTGCCGCCTTACAGTCGACGAACCGGTCCTGTCATGCTTACGCACCGTGATTTCTCCGCATGGATCGTTTCCAACAATCAACCGTTGCCCGAATACCTAGTCGCGGTCGACGAGAAGGGTAGTAGAGTATCATGTTGGATCCCAGCGAAGCAGGCAAGGTGCGACGCGTCTCAGTGATTCAAACAGTTATCTCACTTTCCTACCACAAGCAATTCTCAGTTCACTGGAGAGACCACGGTTCGAACGTGCATACCTGCTCGTTCATCTCTTTGGACGGCTTCGTCGTTCCCGGCAGGTTTTTGTATGGGACAGGGAGCGCGTCGAGAGAAGGTGTACGATCAGGGCTAACCTCAGAGCGCCCCTTCATATTTGCAGAGTACCGGGATGCGTGTCAGTAAATCTCCTGGCGGTGTAGAGTTATCTTGATTCCAATCCTCCCTTCAGCTTCGAGTGGAGATTGCAATCGCAATGCTGGGACCATCATGTTGAAGATCAAGCGTGTGCGCCTAGAAGGCCACAAACGCGCCAATCCATTTCAAACAGTTCCCGACGGAAGTTCACGAGCTACGATATCAGGACATTGTGTAGGGTATGCTCGTATTTTCCTGGAGCAGGATGTCGCGACAACCTAGGATTATCATTTCAGGTATGGTGACGAGCGACCCACTTATGAGCAAAGTCCTTCGACGTGGCAAATCAAGCCATACGATAGAGCGAGCAAAGGGTCCTATGTCACCTTCGTTTTTCGATATCGACCCCGAGGTAAAGTTGATGTAGCTGAGCCGCTCGACAACCAAAGGTGACTGTTTGAAGAGTTTTTGCTCTCGCAGGGAATCATGTCGGAAGACGATAGAACTGCTGAAAGCTCAGTACCTCAGCGGAAAGCCCGTCCGTCCCAACGTAGAGTGACGAGCGCGCCGGTGGCCACCGCACAGGCCACCGGCACCCTCATCACGCCGAGCCCATCGCCGAGCCCCAATACAAAGAAAATGGAAACTATGGTGGGTTTCTCTTTCCTATTATAGGGCTGCTGTGAACATGAGCATGTAGAACACCTCTGTCAAGGCACCTTTTTTCCCTGGGCTTGCTCGTCACCGGACGACACAAAACGTACGCACGGTCAGTATGAACGAACCACGGCGCAACGTGCCGTACCCGGGAGAGGGCATTCTTGAGCTCTTTCCATTGCTGGACCCTAGACAACTCAGTAAGAATGCGAGTTGCGGCGAGGGAGTGCAGGAGAATCAGGAAAGTCAGTCAGAGAACATGAACTAACGGCTGCTGGAGGGAACAAACATTTTTGCACTCTTTGAACGTTTGCTTGCTGATCTGTGGACTGCTATTTTCATTGTGTCGATCGGTGTTCTTGCTATCCTGTTATGATGTGTTAGTGCTATCAGATCGTAATGTAGTTGTCTAGTAGTATCTAGGAAGTGTTTTGTAAATCATGCTCGCGCATGTGTTTGGGTATATTTGGCACTGTTGAATTCAGAACTTATCGCCAAACAACGTTTATAGATTATGTAATTTCAGCACCTTGTAATATGCCTGATGCTTCATATGTCCTGCATGTGTGGCCGTCGCAATGGGGTTTGCAGTCCCTGGATCCAACCTGCTTGGCATCTGTAATGTATCTACAACTTTCTATGCCCGGAAAGTTTCAAGTTGCGGAGAGTTGTGACCCAGATATGTCTCCCAATGGTGGACTCCGGCGCCCTCGTTTTAGCCGGGTTCTGACTTTCGATACAAACAGGTCATCTGCCGTTCCTAATCCATGGACACCTTGCACATGCATCCTTTCCCTCCATAGTGTCATTCGTCACGTCTCTCTCGAGAGCTCGAGCATCCGGAGTGAGAAACATTGACGCATCACTTTCCGCCTCCCAAAGGGCCCAGAGTATTGCGTGGTGGTCCCATGTCGAGGCCAGCCTAGGAGATCTCGTCGTGAGTGGCGTACTTGAGTAGTTAGACGCGTCATTCTCAATCGTGCAGTCGCACATGTTCTTTGGTGTAGACGCGAATTTCTGGGGACTTACGAGGCCCACTCTTACAAGTTTGATGCCAATCCCGCAGCGGTACTACGTTCCTGGAAGGATTCGAGAATCATATCGACGGCGGTTGGAGACTTCCGGACTATGGCGTTCGCCCGCAACCGAGCAGGAGCATAAAAGCCCCTTTGCGAAGAATGAAAAGGAGCGTGACGACCACACAAGCACATTCACTCGTGCATTTGAACGCGAGAAGGTAAGTACCTTGTCATTCGGGGTTTGATTCTCTACCCAAACTGGTTCGACATAGGTCATGGAAAAGGCGCGTACTATTTTGGACCTCTACGCAAGGTTGTTAGACGGGAAGAAGTTCTTGTTTGAGGCACAGTAAGTCAATTAACTTATCCGCTCTAGGATACAGACAAAAGTACGCTTTTGCATGCAGCCCAACAAGTCTCGACGTGTATCTTGCCGCTCATATTCTCTTGTTGGCGAACCCTCCATTCCCTGGTTCGGTTTTACAGATTTTGCTGCTAGAAAAGTACACCTCGCTCGTGGATCATGCTCGCCGCGTGCAACATGAAGTGGCACAGGCCCCTCCGTATGAACTCGCCGCTCCATCGAAGCCATCGGTTTTATCTCTCTTCACGTTTGGGCGTGGTGTCACTAAAGAGGTTAAAACCTCTAATCCAGATGACGTTCGCTTTCAACGTATGAGATGGGTGTGGGTGGCCTTGGCGTTGGGCGCAGCCGCTTTCAACATTGTGCAGTTTTCAAAGTCTATCGTGATATTGAGTGTTGACGATGACGATGAGGAAGGGGACGAAGATGAAGATGCATATGACGAGGGGTTGACATAGAGATTTTGGAAGAGGATAAGGACGAGGATTAGGCTTGGTGCTGAACGTACTATATGATAGTGATCAGCTCCTGACTGTGTGGCTCACGTGACATTCTGTCGTGAATACCCTCACCCACCACGCTGGCATTCCAATGGCTGAGATGGACGACTACCTCATAGTCGTAGACGACGTCGAAGAACCACAGGCAGGGCCCTCTTCAGCTGCCAATGGTGAACATCGATCGAGCCGCCCTCCACAGCGCACCCGCCCGTTGCGGGCAGCCGCTGAACAGGCCATGGCAACCACCCTTCGCCTCAGAGACTCCGTGGAGCCTTTGGAACGTACAACACGCTCGTCTAATGCAAAGTTCAAACCGCATCCGAAGTTGAAGCTGAAGCTCGGCGAGCGAACTGCCGCGCAAGCCCCTGGAATGTCGTTTCTGGGTCCATACGACAGAGAGCTGGATTCCGACGAAGAAGACCTAACGTTCGAAGAGCAGTTTATATTACGGATGCCACCAGGCGAGGATTGTGAAAAACTCCGGAAGATGATACAAGCAAGGGAAATCAGCAATGATGTCTGGTTCAAGTTCAAAGGTGAGCATGCTTTGACCGTTTCCTTGTGTATTGAGTTCACTTTAATCCAATAGATTCACGGCGTGGAGTCTTCCATATCGGCCATAACCTCTATTCCTTCAAGCTAGTCGATTTACCTTGCATAATAGAATCACAAAAGACGCTTGACAACAAGCAGATGTTCAAAGTAGCTGATATATGTCAGGTTACTTACTTCTTTCGATACCTCTCTCTGGGTACTGAATTTATGTCATTAGATGCTTGTAATCGAGAAGCGCATACAAGAAGAAGAGGCCGTTATCGCCAATAGGAATGTCAATGTCGATGAATTTATCTGGCCCCATGGCATTACTCCTCCGCTGCATCATGCTCGCAAACGACGATTCCGTAAACGCGTGAACCGAAGAGTGAGTGCCTTGTCGTGGTTTAGTCATTTAAACCTCAACATATATTCCAGACCATAGAAAGCGTGGAAGAAGAGGTTGAACGGCTGATAGCGGCAGACAGCCTTGCAACTGACGTTAAGTATGGTACGTGGTACTATTATGGCACCCCGAAGAGAGTTACCTTGGGGAACTAAACTATGGCTTCTTCTAGAGGTACTTGAAAACGTGAATCCCTGACCTCTCAGATTCTGAGTTCATCGAGCGTGACGAGGCAGTAGGACGCGCTCACTCCTGGAATACTGGAATCCGAGGTTGGCGATGCGCCTACGCCTGGTGCAGACGTTGGAGATGGTGACGGGGATGAGCCTGAAGGTGAAGGTGACTTTGATGCTGAACTGGCAGCAGAACTCGACCTTGCGCTGGGTGACGAGGAAGGTGGTGATGAGGAGGACGAGGACGAAGAGGACGAAGAGGACGAGAGTGATGAAGAGGATGAAGATGATGAGGATATACAGGAGAGAAAGTTACTGAATGAGGAAATCAGGGACTTGGAAGCGGCAGTCGCAAAGAAACAGCACGAGATCGCAAGCTCGGCGAACCCACTAGTCAAGGTAATTAAGTTTTGTACTTGCGGAAGCTGTTAGGCTCACTGAATTTCGCAGAAACGGTTTGAAGATGCTCTCAAGAAGCTATCTGCTGACCTTGAGATGAAGCAAGCGCAGAGAGATGAAATGAAAGAGCGGCAGCGGAGAATGAAGGAGGGGATGACTGGTGGAGATCCTGACATAGATGCTGAGGCCATAGCTCAGGACGTCGCGGATGTTGATGCTCAAGATGGCGACCTGTTGGAACCTGACAATGCCACTACCATGGACATTGGTTGAAGGGTCCACCGACTCATGTCAGGCCGTGTGGGATTCATGTCTACGACTGCTATTTCACATTCGGAGCATTGTTGACAAAAAAAAAAAATACGAAGACGGTACAAGCTACAGGCAAAACTCAAGGTTGTAGCGCTACTACCCCTGCCTGCGTGACAAGCGGTCCGTACACAATGCAAATGAAGGGAGCAAACCATATGCCTAGTACTTCCCAATTCCAAATCGCCTGCTTTACCTCATCCAGTAGGAATAGCCATCCCCATGCAAGAAAAGAGTAGGTCAGCGTACTTCGCGAGAGATACAATAGGTAGTGGTGAGGATGGTGAACAAGAATACATCAAAGGAACGGCAAGCGTAATAGCAAGCATAGCAGCGAGTGAAAAATTAAGAAGGGAGGTTATGGAGATTATGATGGATGCAAGACAAAGGTTGAATGATTTGAGGAGAAGGCGAAAGGGAGCCACTCCTGGAGTCTGGTCCAGAGAGATGTGAAATGAGTGGAAGAGTCACGAGTTCAATAAAAAGGCTCAGCGAAGCTGTCTGGTATTGTGGATCAGATGAGAAATGGAAGTCGAGGTTAAGTATGAAAAACTGACAGACTGGTTTTCGACAAAAAATGGCGAACGCATGAAGCTGAACGCAAGCAAGCCCATCACATGCGTACCAAGCACAGTGAATATGGGACGCAAGAGAGGACGTCGTCTCATTCTCCATCTGACCGTTTTCTTGCCTTTAATCATACTTACTTGAACGACCAGCTTCCGTCTTCTCTCCATCACTCTCGGTTACGGCCTCGTGCAGCCATCCGGCATTAACCCAATCACCCAATCCAGAAATCATCATCGCCGCACTAACAAGAACAGCACTTGGGAGGAATTTCCCTATTTTCATAAAGGTTCCTGGAGTCGTGAGGAGGTAGAAGAAAAATGAAGCATGCAGTCGTTCCAATAGATTGTTAGTCGTACGAAGCGCGGATTCAACTATTCTGCAGAAAGACTCGTAAGAAATTCGGGTCAAGAGGGAGAGAACGGCACAACACACCTCCCTAGAGCCAAAAAGCCGTGAGGTCCAGTGGCCGGAACAGCATATAGGTGATGGCATCGATACGGAATTTATGATATAGCCCATGGGCCCCACTGGGTTTTCCTCTCGCCTGATAATTAATGTGTCTCGCTATATTCTTTGCTCTATACTCGAAATCCTGTAGCTGCGGGCTCTGTCGAATGAAATCCGGCGCATTGGCAAGTATGCTCGTTGTTTGCCAACGATCAGGAAACTCGTTGGGTTCCAAGTGATCATAGACGATGAACGGGACGCCACCAGTGTAATGGGAGATGAACCGGACGGAGTTGATAAGGTCTTGGTTTGGAAGCCGCCCGTTGAGGCCCTCTGGCGTTGCTCAGTAGAGTGCAGAGGGGCACAGGATCTGACTAACCGAAAAAAATGCCGAGATGAGAGAATGAATGCCCGCTGTAGTCGATATTCAATGCAGTCCATATAACTCCCGAGGTATATTCCAGCAAGCCCGTTTCGAGATCTGGAGCTCCATTTCAGCAAGTGACCACGGTCTGGAGTTGGAGATTGACTTGGTGGTATAGTACCATGATAGGCATTAAGCCATGCTTGCATCCCGTCAAGATAACCATCCCCAATGACGAATATGATATCCTTTGCCCATAGCGAATAGTCTAATTACATTCATCAAGGCGTCGGGTAGGTCAGAAAAAAAAGAACGTACTTTTGAAAAACGCTGCCAAGGCAAGAACAGTGGATATACCCCTGAGATTGTAAGGCTCCTGCCCAACTTCACTACGCCATGTGGCACTTATAACCATTGCTTCAGAGGATGGGGTCCGGGGTGACGCCATGATAGCATACGCATTTACTCCGGACAACGGCTAAACAAGTTTGTGGGTCAGTTCCACTGGAGTGGCAAGCCAGAAAACATACTCCAGACGAGGCGGTAAAGGTGTAATTCTGGGTGGCAGCACGAAGGCCAAGTTTGGCGAACTCATTACGGATAAACTGAGCTCTTCTGCAAAGGAGGGTTAATGCATTTTATGGAGAAGTGGGGAATGAGTTGGCAATCTCACTCTTCGCTGGTAGAGTTTCTGTCGCGAAGCCCTTCAAGGTGGTACAGATACTGGTCGGCGCGATGCACATCTTGCCAGTTCCAGTACGTATTTACCTGCATCAGTTAATATTCAACACGCCCAGGAGGTCTTAGATATAACACGACGAGTACTTGGGCTGGTTGCAATGCATTTTCGTCTATGTAGGTGCCTTGGGACAGCGATGAAATGGGGATGAGACTCATCCACAAGTAACCGGTTACGAGTAACGCGGTCCTGGAAGTTCGCCGTCAACGACCCTGAACGAGTGAAATGGCGAAGTGCACAAACGTGAGCCTAGACAGATTATTGTAAATGAAAGCAGCTGCACGTTTTCGCCGTCGCAGTCTAGCCGCATTGTTGCCTCCCTGAACGCGTTTGAACAAGGCGCGTACTCTGTTCATTTCTGTTCTTCACTGCCAGGGTCCGGGACAGGTCACTGCGGTGTCAGAGAAGGGCACGACCCAGTGGTTACATAACGGGTCGGAGGCAAACTCCCCTTTACATATTACTCCAACGGGGTACAACCAACTCATAGCAGGCCCCTCCAGTCCGATCCTCAAGACGTCCTCCTCGCTCTGCAATGCCACCAAAGCGAAAGCGCAGACCTTCACCGCCCCCAAAGGGCTTAGCCGCTGGGGAACACCTCAAGCGTGCCAAGCTTGCAGGGAACAACTCCTCGGCATGGGGCTGGGTGGACATCGAAGTCTCAGATCCTTCTCAGATCACACCAGAGCATCGTCTCATGACTTGTGGTCTTTCCAGGAGAAACAGGAACCCCTTCTGTGGCAACAAGTACGTGTCTAAGCCAGAGCAGTCACAACCTACAGTCACCCTAGAGCCGACGGTCGAGACTGCCAATGGTGAATCTGAGAATGATATCATCGTGGTTTCTGATGATGAACCACCGAATTGCGCCAAGAAGGCCTGTAAAAACAACCCAAACTGCTTGAATTACCTGGGTCAAGATAAGTGGGAAGACGAAGGCATGTGTCGTGGACGCGTTTGTGGGGTAACCAACAGCACTCAACATGACTATTGACCAGGCAAGGCCAGAGAGCAGTTCCTGAAGGCCTCGGACCTGGGCTTCAATCCTATGATCAATGCTCGTGACCCGGACTTACCAGTTGGGCTCAAGGTACGTGGTGGCGGGAGTCTCTTTCACAGAGTCTAATCGAGCCGCGACCAATATGATTGAACAGAATCTTGGGGCAACTTGTTATGCCAATGCCTTCCTTCAGGTGAATACCAAATTAATACACTGTTGGGAATACCATTCATCCTCGTTTTTAGGTGTGGTTCAGAGATTTCACTTTCAGAAATGGCGTCTATCAGTGTCAACCGCTGCAAGATACTGAAAAGAAATTTGAGGTGCATTCTACCGCTGTGTGTTGTTGGTAGCTAATACAGTTCTGCAGGATTCGCCTATCTTTCAACTCCAAGTAACGTTTGCTGCACTCCAAGAGAGTAGACTGCGGGTGTACAACCCAGAGAAGTTTGCTGAAAGCCTCAAATTATCTACTTCAGAGCAACAGGATGCGCAAGAGTTAGTAGCTCAATCCTGTTACAGCGTGTGGCTCATGTACCCGCGCATTTGTCTTGCGCTTTAGATTCTCTAAAGCTGTTCATGTCACACCTCGACATTGAGTTTCGGAAACAGTCTGCGCCGTCTTTGAAAACATTAATTTCCACGCAAGTGCACATCCATTCCATTTCCATTCTTACTCTATGGACTAACTACCACAGTTCCAAGGTCAGCTTGTTTACGGGACCATCTGTAGCAACTGCGAAAGCAGATCCGAACGCTCGAATAGCTTCCTCGAGCTTGAAATAAACATTGAGGTAGTTATCCTCATCTGTTTGGTCGCTTTGTATTAATAATCAGAGCAGAACAATTCCAGGCTTGAAGATCGAATCGCCGCCCTGCTGCAGATGAGAAATTGACAGGCGACAATAGGTTTACTCTCCTTATCCTCCACACGACAAATCTACTGACGTCTTGATTAGGTATCACTGCTCTCATTGTCAATCTCTACAAGATGCGACCCGGTACACAGGAACTCCGTGCTCTTCCACCCGTATTACACTTCTCCCTCCTTCGCTTCGTTTATGATTTTGCTTCCATGGAGCGGAAAAAATCAAAGCATAATCTTTTGTTCCCTACGACGCTCGACATGGGAAGTTCCTGGGGCGCAGGGTGAATACGAGCGAAGATGCTTCAGAAGAAAGGAGTAGTCACGTGTACGAATTGAGAGGAGTTTTACTGCACAAAGGTGCCAGCGCCTATCACGGACACTACGAAGCTCAGGTTTTTGATACCAGGGTGAGTTGAATCTTCCACTGAAACGATAACAGGGGGTTTGAGTGATCATGCTCATATGAGCCCTCCAGTTCGACAACGTGGTTTCAGTTCGACGACGACACTGTGACAAAAATTGACCTTCTCGGAGAAAAGCGACATAGTAGTAAAGAAATTATTGACATTCTCAACTGGTCTAACAAGAGGTACACTCCCTTTCCCCTGATCGTAATCCTTTCATCATCTCACTTATGTTCGATGTTACCACTTTCGGTTGAATCATTTGCTGCAGAAGCCACCAACAGCCCCGCATTCGTCCGGCAAAGAAGAGAAGGATTGAAGATAGTGAGGATGAGATTGTCGAGTGCGTAATTTACTCATCCGAAGCGAAGATACTGAAAACTAAACCTGGGGCTATGTGGTTCTTCTCAGGCCAGCGTCATCACACGAACAGGATACAAGCTCCGATAGCGGGTGAGTAAAGTCAGTGTGGTCGTGAGACAGCCCGGTTTATAACATCTGCATTTCAGGGACATATTCTCGTCCAAGGACGCCTATATGCTCGTATATGCTCGCAAGGAATTTTGGCCAGGTAATCCTCCGACTTCTACGGAACCTTGCAACTCTTCTATCTCCCACCGTGGCGTTGATGAAATCAGCAAGACGAACGGTAGCCCCCAGCCCACTACTAAAATCCCCAGCCCACCTCCACGTGCCCGCGATCTTGTAAGAGCCCTAAATACCACTCACTACGAAGCCTGCGAGCAGTATCTCTCCAAGTGCGTCTCGCATACTTATTCACGTTCGTGTCTCAGTTCATCCCGAATTGCCGCGCAGAGAGAAGGAACTCAATGAGCGATTCTTTGAACTGAGGGAATGGATGAGAAGCGTTTACCTGCATTGGGGTGTGGAGTCTGCTGATGAGGTTTGTACTCATAGTTGTCCTTTAGAGTATTTAACGCTAGGAATTTTCAATTAGGACTCTGTCATAGTTAGCCGACAGGCACTGGAAGGATGGTTGTCGAAGCCGCTAACAAGAGCGAAGGACTGAAAAGTCGGGTCCACAACCACCTGGGGAGGAAGCAGCAGAAGTTGCAATCCTGTCCGACATTCTCTGTGAACATGCGGGACTGGATCCACGCAAGTGTCATAACATGAAGCGTGTATCAAAGGTAAAGAGCTGTACGCTGGTTATGGCTGATATTTGATATTTGTGTTTTAGAAAGCGCACTTACAACTTATCTCTCGCGACGGCTTTGACAACAGTTCCGTGCGTAGCCCTACCGACGTATGCGAGACTTGTGTCAAGGAGTTGTTCACGGGTAATCCAGCACGTCATAGGATCCTTTACATTCTGCTCATTAAATGTGTAGAGCGACTATACCAAATTCAACACCCACGCATAGTTGCCGAGTTCGATAACGTGTGCGATGTTAAGCCAGGTGAAACTGGTTTTTGGCTTTCCAAGGCATGGTTAAAAGGTTACCAAGATAAACTCGGCGTTGCATGTATCTGATACAACATCGACCAGATTGGAGGTTGCAGAAGCCTAGGATGCATGTTCCGCTGTACGGCGATGCAGCCCCCGATTCCTGCAGAGTTTCGCGGGCACGTGCGATGCGAACACGATCAACTATCACTCGTTTCAACAGCCCGTCGAAGTATATCCAAAGAGGTGAGTGCTCATAGATGGGATGAGTCGTGTGGCGGGGCAACAACAACCTCTGATTAGGCATGCGACATCCTCTTGGGCATCTTCCCACATTGGCGGCCCCTGTCGACAACTGAAGCATTCTGTTCGACATGCGAAACCATCATCAACAGTTCTAAGGAAGATAAGCGTGAACTACGCAAAAAGGCTGAAGATGAGAAGGTCATTTCCAACTTATGAAACCCGTAAACCCTGCGCTCATTTCACACTACTCCGATAGGCACGGCTGCGGCACATGTATGATAACGCGTTAATAGGAAATACCCTTCTACTCGAGAACGTCCCTTGTGCAGTGGTCTCTGCTCATTTTGTGCGACTGTGGCGCAAATGGCTTGGTCGGCCAACAGATATCTCTCGTCCCGATGTGGTTGAAACCTCCACTCTATTTTGTGAACATGGTAACCTTGTATTTGACCCAAACGCTCCAAATGACTGGGACTGTAACATAGCCCTCATTCAATTGAGCGAGTGGGTCGTTCTTGAAGGACTGTGAGTAATTCTACCTACCTCCGTGAAGTTGGCTCTGAGCATTTGACCTTTTCTTGGTGGCCGCAGTTATCGCTGTGGGCCTGTGGTGTCTGTGGAGAAGAGGATCAGTAGAAGATTCGAATGGTTTTCTTGATACCAAATTTGTTCATCCCATTCCTGTGTGTCACGATTGTCGTATGAGCAGGTGACATACTCTGAAGGTTATGTGTTTGTGAATGGCGCTCACTACCATTTAGGCGTTCGAATTACGAGCTCACCGACATCACCGTGCGCCTCCAAAGCGGTCATGTGCATACTGAACAGAACTCCACCTCGCAGTACTAGGTGGGGAGAGCTGCAAGCTCGAGTCTACATCACTAGGATTGCGATCGTCGATGGGCCTGAGACAGTCCAAGCGGATTCGTCAAGGGCGGGCTAGGCGAGAGAATGCCAGACTGACGGTATCCAAGTCTACGACCGTAAAGGACATGAAGATTATGGTAAGCGTGATCGCGGAATCTCTAGCTGCAATCTTTTGACTTCGCAATGCCAATTAGATCCAAGACGTTTTGAAAATCCCAATGATTTGCCAGAGACTTTTCTACAAAAATGAGGAACTGGAGGACAATACTACCACGGTTGAATCATTGGGTATCCTGATGAACGATACACTAGATCTCCGAGAAGAAGGTGAAGAAGGGGAGAGCGATGGTGGTCCACGGAAGCGGCGGGCGGAGGAGAAAGGGTTTGGCGGGACCTTGCTGGCAACATCGTCTTTCACGGGTCTGTCGTGGGATGCCGGAACAAGTTCTGAAGGGGAGCCCCTACACGAGGCAACCAGGGCGTGCCCGACTTGCACGTACGATAACCCTCCGGAGAACGACATGTGTGATGTCTGTCAAGGTCAATTGATTGGAACGTAACAATGGACATTCCTGGTATCTTATAGGAGTACAGATAATGCTTAATCGATCGTCCCTACAAGCATAGTTGGCATGAAGATGGAAAGTGGAAAGTGCAAGGAGTCTATGATTCTTGAGTGGAAAGCAGAACGGCGGCCAGCAAAAAGGAACAGAACACAAATCCCAAAGCCTATGTAACACCCGTGGAAACCCGCCGTAAAAGCTTGGAACTGAATGAACTTCACGAAAGTCGGCCAAAATCTGCCAAAGGAATGGTGGGAATGATGTTGGTATTAGCCGGAGCAACCAAGCCGAGGGTGAACGACCCCGTCGTGAGGCTACTGGTTGACTGCGGCAATGTTGTAGTGTCCATGGGCGGTGCTCGTTGTGACGGGTCAAGCACCGGCACTGGTGGATTTACAGGGGCTCGAGTCTGTTGCTGAAGGAGGGAGCTCGCCTGTTATTAACACATCTACTTCGCTTGATAAGGGCCCAGTAATCTCCACTGCTTGGGCAACAGCGGATTGCGTAGCGACGGAGACTTCGTTAACGGTTACGGCCCCAAGAGGTGGCGGTAACCCAGCAGAAATTTGACTTACAGCAGCTGCCGACCGATCAGCAGCTACTTGGCGGGCGGCCTGAAGGACAACTTGTTGAGCGGCCGCTGCCAGAACGTTAGGCGCCTGTACCGGGACATCTGCGCGTTGTCCTGTGACCTCTTGGTCAAACGCCTGAGCAGTCACCGTAAGCACGTGCTGTTGCTTCGCGAGCGCTTGAAGTTCCGGGCCATGGTCGTTCACACTGTTAGTCGACGCAATGACCTGCGACTGTGCTTCTTGTGCAACCCGCTGGGCTGCTGTTGCAAGCACCTGCATGACCTGGGCATCGTGCGTCGTGACAGGAGGCGCAGATGGAACTAGGACGGGTCCCTGCGTCCTTAATGACCTAACAATTCAATTATGAGAACGGCTACCAGAAATAAGGTTGCGACGGCAAACCTGGGTGGCGTAATAGACGGAATAGTACCGTCGATGGAAATGCCCTTAGGTTTGTGCACATCGCCGTTCAGCGAGCCACGTCGGGAGCCGGCGAATGACGCGTCTAGCGTAGAAACAGGAGCGACATTTAGGTGGAACGTCTGAGTAAGTCTTTCCTCGACGCCGTCTTGCACGAACTGCTCTCCCCACATCAGATGCTCTATCGACGTTAAAAAGACATCCCCGCAACTTACGTGAGCCTCGACTGTGATATCACAGCTTTCCGCATCTGGGGTAGGGGTACCTTGCAGAACATCTCCCTCCCATGACAGCCAAGAGGGAAGAGAGGGTGAACTGTAAGTGACATGCAAGTTCGTCCGCGATGCTTGGGGATCCCAGATGCGGGCAGCCCAAGACCACCGCAGGCCCACGTAGGCTACGCTGGGTGGTGAGCCAGCAAGCCTTCGATAAAAGGGCCGGAAGGTCCATCCCCCATCTTGATTCTTCTTTGCGTCTATATTCCATATATGGTTACCTTTTGATTTTGTCTTCTTCCCTCCTCATTGAAACGGGAGATATAAGGCTGACTCCAAAGATAGTTTCGTATCTGTGACAATCTCGTAATGTGAACGTGAAGAGACTGTCTATTGAGACGACAAACCTTCTTCATGGGAATTTTTTCTTCCGGATAACCTTGCTTGGCGAGCTGCAAATCATTTTTACTCTACCTCCACTTGCAAGATCGGAGTGCCAAGTAAACATACCTCTTCTAGAAACGCATTAGTAAAGGCTTGGATACGGAATTTGAATGGTCGGAAGTCAGGGGATTCATCCAGCCGTTGCATCTTTTTCGCCATCAACGTTTGATGAATAGGTTCACCTTTGGCATCCGTAGCCTCCACTGTAATCTCGGTGGTCAGATGGACTCCTAACCGAGAGCACAAACGACCACTTACAATTTGAGCAGATACTGTTCAAGAACTCGAAGAAGATACGATCAACCTCCGCACGGTACTCTTGTGGGACCTCGTTCCCATGTGAAATTGGAGGGGGTACATTCTCCGTCGATGACCGGTTTGCCAGAGTTCCCGGACGGCCATTTTGTCGAGGAGCCTGTCCTTGGGTCGTAGTCCAGACGCTTGTGCCATTAGGCAACTCGGGACTTGGTGACTGCACGCTTGCAGGATCTGCAATATCGGAATCGTCTCCATTTTCACCTTCCTGGGAAGACGCGGGGCTGTGGGCACCCTGGGCTGGGGCTACAGGTGGGAACGCGGAAGGTTGCAAGAAGTCTAGGGCTCCTGAAGCCGGGGGAACCTCAGGTAGGGCGAAAGTAAAGTTGTTGCCGTAATTGTTAGTAAACGAGCCGGATCGTGAAACTCTGCCAGCAGGCGGGCTAATCCCTGACGCTGCGGCGAGGGGTCGTGCCTGCGTGGGTGAAGTCGAAAATGATGCAGTTGATGAGAATATAATCGGCCCTAGCGCTGCGCTAGTGCTGGGTATGGGATGAAAATTGGCAGCATTACTAAACGAACTTCCTGAGACTGTGTGCTGGTGGTTCCGTTGTGGTACAGTCGTGACACCCTCAGACCACGAAGATCCGACGGTTGTAGGAGTAAACTGAGTTGAGTGTACTACTGAGGTTGTCATCGCTGAAGTTGCGGCAAAGTCGGTTGAAACAGGAGGAGCCGCCGTCGCCGAGAAAGGTATGGGTATGGCTGGTATCGATGGTTGAGGCTGCGGGAACATCGTAAAGGCAGGGTGGGAAAGGCCAGCAGAACTCGTCGGTCGTGATGCGGGTTGCGAGGGGGGATTCGCAGAAGCGAATGAGGGCCCGGTACGGGAGTCAGGTATAGACGGAACAGCTGACGGCGAGAATACAGGAGCACTGGTCACAGGGGCAGGAACGAAGTGAACAGATGTATCCTCCTGTGGTTCTCGCTTCAAAGCTTTCTGAACCCGATCACCAGCCATTGACGAAGCACACCGCTTGCGCGACAAATCAGAACCATCACCGTTGCTCAAAACGTCTAATGCGCCCGACTCCTGGCCTCCTGCCGAGGAGGAAAATTGCATGACAGGTTGGCCGACGTCTTGGGGGCCGCTAACTACTGGGTTACGAGCGGGAGGAGAAATGCTACATTTTGAACCCACCGCCGAATACCCTGAGTAGCGCCTTGGGGATGAAGTTTGCGACATCGTTGGCGGGTCGGATATTTGAGTGGCAGCAATAAGCTCAGATACCATGTTGATAGTTTTCTTGAGTTCGTCTATTCTCGCCTCCGCTTCGAGACCCTGACCAAGAGAACAGGCGGCACTGGCGGATTGCGCCGTCTGAGCGATGCTGAGTCACAAATACCGTATGAGCAAGGTTGACAGTTCGGCAACCATGCACTCACGTTTTAAGCATATCCCCGACAACCATGAGGTGCGCATCCGAGTTGGCGTCCGGAGACGTGTCTCTGACACTCAAGCAGGAGTCATTGGTGTCTCGCAGCGGGAAGGCAAAGGGGGGTTCTTGGGTGACTGGCGGTGCTATAGAGCTCAAAGAGGAGAAAGAGATGTCAGAGCTAGAACTGAACAGAGTGCTAGAAGGGGATGAGGAACCGGGGGCAGAGAGGGAAGCGGAAGGATTGGTGGTGACAATCATAGCAGTGGATGAAGCTGGGACTGCAGAGGTAGAGGAGACGGAGAATGCAGAGGATATACCGAGAACGGGTTGAGCTCCGGAGGGTGGACTTGTGGTCGCTGAGGGGTGGGTAGGGAGATGGGTATCGAGGGAAGCGAAGGGGACGGCTGGAGGGAAATCGGAGAGAAGACCCGGTGGAGCAGCCTTTGGAGGGTTGAGAGGGTCCATGGGTGGAATGCCAGCAGAGGGGGGTGACACGGTATCGGATAGCGGGATGTGCAAGGTGGCGGGGTCTACAGGACGAGAGAACAACGACAGCGGGTCGTGCTGGGTCTGAGCTGGAAGCTGGAGGGGATCTGGTGCATGTGCAGGTGGCACGGGCCCGATTGATGCGAAGCTCTGCTGCATGGCGTCTGCGGGCGATGGGATTGGACTCGTGTGCATCGAGTCTGGAACGTCACGAAGAGACATGGCTCTCACTTCACCAGCGCGGCCAGCGACCAACCGGACAACAAAAACCCAAACGAAACAGAAAGAAGAAGAAAAAAAGAATGAAACTGACGACAGACGCGGTGATCGTCGATGCGGCAGTCACTTCGAAATGAAAGAATTAGCACCGGGCAACGTGAAATCACAGAAAAAAAGCGAGCCTCAACCGACGAACAAGACAGCACGCGCAAGTATGTGATCGTCCGTATTGGTTTTCTGTTATTTCTCTTTTTTTTCTTTTCTTTCTCTTTCGGCTTGTGAGACGCAATTTTATGTTATCCTATACGACGACGAGCAACGCGCAAGACGGGCATGCCACCCTACCATGTCACACGTCACGCAATTCACTTGTCACAGGCACGCAGGGTAATTTAAAAAAAACAATTTAATACAAGGTTATCGCCATCCCCTTTGGGATTTCATCACGCAATTATGTAATCCATCACGCCTTTTACTCCTCGGGAAACTGTATCTCCTGCCACTGGATCTGCAACGTGTGCGTATTACCTTGCTGTACATACAGAACCGTCGTCTGTCGAGAAATTTCCAAACTCGCCTGTCATCAACAACCGCCAACCACGCAGGCACCTCACTGGTGACACGATGCAGCTCGCCTGGCGGATCGTTCATGCGCGCGCAACCGGTGGCACTTGTGTTTGATACGGTCAGCCCTGCCTCCAAGTACGATACCAATCTCCCATCAGTATCGTCTGCGACCAGGAGATCGCGATCGTTCGCGATCTCTCCGCCGATCACTGAATAAACAGCCATGTTAACTCCAGTCATCACCTGTCCAAAACAAAAAAGCTCGACTCACTCATAACGAGACGATGAATGTCTCTCATATCCTCTCTCACGGTCCCGATCCCGGTCATCACGTGGGATCCGGTGATCGCCTGCACGCTCACTGCCTGCCCTCCCAGACGCCCCCACCGGCCCTCCGGCAACTGTCCCCGAGGCCGGCGCAGCCATCTTGCGTTTTTCCCGTTCTTCCCGAAACTTGGAAAGCATATTCCGCAGTTCATGATAGCCCAAATGCATCTGTCACACACACGTCAGCTTCCATTCCCTTCTAACCCTGAATCGGCTTACCTTGCCCCCAAAGTGGTCCGCCAGCCGGCGATCCGAATCCAGCACGGACAGATATGCACCGCACACATCACATACACGAAGCTTTTGATGCCCGGATGCTCCGGATGTGTCTGTGAGTTGTTGAAGTTCACGCTAGAATCACGATCCTCCCTGTCACCACGCGTTAATGCACAAAGTAATATCACCAACCTCTTTCTCAGCCTTCTCACTCTTCAGCGCTTCAATGGCAGCCATCTCTCTCATCGATTCTTCTACCTTTCCTTGTTCACCTGTGAGAAGTGAAAAAATTAGCCACAGAAGCCTTCGGAATATCACAAAGCCGCACCTAGAGTCTCGATCTTCTCCGTACCACCTTGAATAGCCAATTCAATTTCAGCAATCTCCCTCATCAAATTGGTCGTCTTTGCATTCTCCTCCGGAGTCTTTTCAAGCCTCCGATGTGCAGCCCTGATCCTCCTGTCACACTCGTCCACGAATGCAAATATATTCGCTTCGTATTCCATTTGGAACTTGTGGAAAATAGGATCGCTGGGATTCGCCTCTCTAGCCGCAAGGAACTCGGTCTTCAACCGTTCCGTGTGTGATTTCGGACATGCACCAAGGTCCATTTTCTAGGTAGCACTGGCATAAGCTAACCGCTGACAACCGTAACACGAGGGATACCCACTGTGTTCGTGAACAAAGAGTGCGGGCATGTGCCACAAAGGAAGTTACGACAAACTTTCTCATCCGACCACACCAGGTTCGCGTTGGCTACACCCATGGCCTCAGGACCCATCATTTGCTGAACAGGACGTAAGCGTGTTTGACATAGAAACGGCCAAGATAACGCACCTCCAAGAGCTTCCTCTGCATTTCAGCGAGTCTACCCATATTGACCAGATAAGAAAGGGACCGTGTCGGTGTTGGTCGTTTTCGTCCCTAGTGTTGAAGTACGAGCGAGGGCAACGCTTTGTTGTTTGTCGTTGTACCCAGTTGTCAAACATGACCAAATAAATTCTACTCTGAGATAATCTAATGATGAACTTAAGAACAACTACAGTAGCATCAACAAGAGCGACATGATATTGGTATCAGCTGGAGTGAACAGAGTATGAAACACATGGATGAATATGCGAATGCATTATGCTAACAAAAAAAGCACCCTCGTGCCGTACGTACAACAGTCATGCTGAAAGTATGATGTGGGCTGCAAAGAAATGGGTGTTGCTATCGATGTAATTAGCTCAGTTGCCTCGTCCGCGGCTGCGACCGCGGCCACGGCCACGTCCTCGACCACGTTGCTTGCCTCGACCACTGTCTTGCGGCCACTCCGATGGCACAGCGTTGCCGTGTGGCGGTGGGAGAGAGGGTCGATGATGTGCGCTCTGCCCTTGTGGGTCAACTGCGCGACCGCTGGGTCGATCATGAGCCCCACGTCCTCGCCCGCGAGAACTACCTCTTCGAACCGAATTTTGGTTTGTGTGTGACGTGGTATCCGACGATGGAGAGATGCTCCTTTCACAACCCTGGCAAGCGACCAGAGGCGTGGGTGGCGGCGTGAAGCCGCCAAAACTCATCAAGATATTCTGGATCTCCGCGTACTTTCCCGTATCATTACCCATCTTTGCAAGCAGCGCCTCCCTACGTTCAGTTGATGTAACGCGAGTCCACGCATCGCTGATTTCCAGAGGACTGGCAAGGCCCCTGTCGAGTATCATCCACACCACTTGAGGTTCAATAGATTCCAGTGCCATCGAAAGAAGGTTATTTGGTGGCGTCAGGCTGTATATGGCGTTGTGATCCTCGTCATGTGGATTGTAGGCATCCAAAAAATGCTTCATGATTGAGACTTGACCGTGCTGAAGCGCCACGTGAAACGCCGAAAGTCCCAACGAGTTACGCTCCTCTGGATCCGCACCTGGCAAGAAACGAGGCTCATCGTGAGAGGGAGCGGTCATTAAAGCTGCGTGGACATACTGTGTGCATCTAACCACTTGACCAAATCAACATCTCCATTTTGAGTGGCAATGTGCAACAACGTTTCTGTCGGGTCCTGGGGTTGCGTCCTAATAAAGCTGTCACAGCCGAGCTTCACTTCCCCACCCGCAGGGTCGACCAAGTCTTCCCAGATGGCCTTCTTAACTCGCTGGGCATCACCTGCTCGAGCTGCGGCGAATGCAACAGATCGCAGGGTTTGAGCACGCCGCTGCTGAACCTCAAGAGATTCGGCAGCCTTGCGACGACGTGCTTCTGCTTCTGCCTTCTTGGAAGCTGATTTTTCTCGTTTTCTCTGTTCCGCTTCCTTACGCTCTGTGTGTGTGACATTGGCAACAATGAATGAGACAATATCAGCACCCAACCTGTTTCACGCATGCGTGCCTCAAACGCTTTGCGGTCAGCCTTCTGTTGGGCTCTATGCTGTCCTTCTTCGGCACGGCGCTGCTCTTCTCGCACTTGTTCTTCGTGCTGGCGTTGCATGCGCGCCTCACGCTCTTGCAGTGTCTCGGAGGGCCTCGGCTGCCGCTGATCACGATATGACCCTGCTGTATCCATCAAATAGGCCGCAAAGCATGCAAAGAATTGGTGAACTTGCTATCTCGATTATAGCCACGCCCTGACCGCCCCATCAGTATCTCTTGAAATAAGTACCTGAGAAGACTCTTAGTGAACCAGAGAGATGCTAGGACGACCATAGCGTACATGAAGAACGCCGTGCGTTCGGCTTCAAAGTCATCGTCAGAGTAGTAGTAACCATACTCGTCCGAATCGGAATCGAAGTAGAAATATTCGTCGTTGTCGTCATTCCTGTAGGAGTGGCCACCGGTCTCTAAGTGTCTTTGAATGACACTGTACGCCTCGCCCAGCCGTTGAAATTGGGTGGTAGCTGTCTCGTCTCCCTGATTTTTGTCAGGATGAAGACGGAGCGCAAGCTGCAGGTTTTGAGCGGCCGACTTGAATGCGGTCAGGAGACGGTGCCTACCTGCTTGTAGGCGGATCTGACTTGTTCCAGTGGCGCCCCCTGAGAAAGATGGTCTCTTAGTGCTTTCGACGGCTGACTGCGAATGCTACGATACCTGCTCCAGCCCAAGCTGAGCATACGCTTCGTGAGGGTCGACTGCTTGACCATCGTGGCCTAGCGGACGAGGAAAAGCGGTGAAATGTTAGACGCGACGCGGTCCTCCACTAATAAATAGTTGCCTTTAAAAGAAATCAAAGCCTTCTTGTCAACTGAGCCGGTCAGACACGGACGGCCATGACAGAAAAACAAGCAGGACACCTAGCGTCGTCCATTCTCGGTGGGATTTTGGGTGACAAGTGCGTTTTCAGATTGCCTGCACGTGGGTGTCCCGACTTAACAAACTCATCAAGCGTAGTCCCTACTTCCAGGCGGGTTTCGGTCTTATGGTACGTCTCGTTGTCTCCTTCACGTCGAATGAGCTCACTTGTGCAATCAAAGGGCGTCGGCGTGGGCCTCACAGCGCTCCGACAAGGTGTCATAC